>JAJONR010005655.1:0-45115 GCA_029582245.1 Solanum etuberosum | reverse complement strand
GCAGCATAAAAAGTCAAAAAAATTGTAACTATTCACTTGTTGTCAATTCCCCCCCCCCCCCCCCCCTCACAAACAGGTATATATGATTCTTATTAATTTTGTTGAGATCATATAACATGTTATGGCGTGAAAAAATATTCATAATATCCCGAAGTTATTGCATTTTAAGAAAAGGAGTTGATAATAAGATGAAGGAAGAAACAAGTCCCAGATATTCAAGAAAACAAAACCTATCACTACAAATATCTTTCCTGTTTTTATGCCTGGTATATTATTTTATCTACCCTCCCCACCGTGTTCTTTCATTCCTTCAAACCATATGATATACGAAACTCAATTTTGTAAAGGCATAATACATAAATATGTCCTTTAACTTTGCCTCATTTTATATTTATGTCCTCCAATTTTGAGTGTGCACAAGTAGACACTTAAATTTGTATAAAATTGAACAAATAGACACACACGTCCTATGTAACATCCTACATGAGTCCTACGTGGTGTCCTATGTGTATTGTGCCACATAGGACTAATGTGTCTACTTGTTCAACTTTATACAAGTTTAAGTGCATATTTGTGCACACCCAAAGTTGGAGGGTAAAAATGTGAAATGAGGCCAAGTTAAAGGGCATATATATGTATTATGCCTTTTGTAAATATGTACGTTTGTCTACCTAATATTCATATTACAAGTTGGCTAAAACTTCTGGAGACTGTTAGCTTGTGAATGAAGATGATGTCTGATGCAAAGGGAGCCTACGAGCAATAGTAAAGTTGTCTCCATGTAACCTATAGATCATGGGTTTGAGCCGTGAAAGAATCCACTAATGTTTCTACAACACCCTCCTGGGGTGTGACCCTTCCACGAACCCTTCTAACGTTGGATGTTTTGTGCACGAGGCTACTTTGTTTACGGAACATTCCTGATGTTTCTTGTTATTCATAGTTCCCCTTAGATCTTACTGTTGGAGTTTGTTAAATATTTGACCAAGACTTAAAGTGCTTGCTTTTAACAAATTTTAACGGATCAAAACAACTTAGAAGAAGAATCTTTAAGAGAGTTTCACAAAAATGGAGACGAACCGAGATAAGAGATAATTTCAAAAGAAAAATCTTTCTGTTATATCTTTGAGTCGTAATGAAAAATGGTAGAAGATAAAGAAAACAAGAGAGTTTGAAGATGAACTTACCTTTAGACGGTTTGAAGTTTAGCAATATTAGAAGCCCTTGTTTGAGAAATAATGGCAAAGAGAGTTGTTTGCTAATGCTAAATGAAGTGTAGTTGAAAGAACAATAATTTCAAGATTATTAACATACAACTCAACTCATTGATTTTAGAATTATTTATCATCTTAATATATGTATTCACATGGGCAGATTGTTGTTTATCATTAGTTTAAAAGAGGTTGTTTATTCAACTTGTCGTAATTGGCTAACGATGAATTTCAAAGGCCACCACCACCAACGTACAGAAAGAAAAAGTGAGGTTTTGCCTCATAGAAAGAGTGGGAATTGATCTAATATTATTTGTTTTTCCACGTGATATAGAAAAGAGTGAATGGTGAATTATTTACCTTAATACTTTCTTTTTTCTCCTTTCATTAGTGGTATATCCATGTTCTAGAAATTCTAAATTAGCCTCTCTCTGAGGTGTAGACTTTTATTAGTAGTAAAAGCCTCAGAGAGGAAAACCAGGCCAGACGATATCTTACTAATCCTGATGAGCTGAGGATATAAGTTATATACGAACAAGAAAGAGAAAAAAATAATCAAATTTGATACAATTGTAGTCACACTACATGCTATTATTATCTGAAATAAGAAATGGTATCAAATCCTATTGCTTCAAAGTAACTTGATGATCTTGCTCTTTGTTTTGCAAATCAATTAAATACATTGAGTTACACATGGTCTTGGCAACTTGCCTCACAGAAAGAGCTCTTGGAGCAATATCAAGTCTCTTAGAGTCGATACACCTACACATCTTGATTTTACTGTTCTATCGGGAGTTACTCCATGTATTGCTTGACGTAAAACTGGTAGTGGATTCCTCTCGGATGATTTAGGTAGATATCCGAGTGATACATCCTGGCTGCTCTAGCCACACTTGAATAATTCCAAACAACAGATTCTTCATCCCTATCCGAACCTTGGTGCATTAGATTTTTAAAGAGATTCTTGTCCGTTGTTTCACAGCTATCGGAACAACATGATTTAACCATAATAGTTATATATATGTATTCAACATCAAGACTCCAACATGATTAGTCCACATTATGAAACATATGATAAATTTATCCTAAAGGAAATAGGAGACAGAAACTAGGGAAAACAAAAGATTAAGATGATCATTTATTAATCAAAGTCACTGAGGATACACTTCCAAAAAAACACAACAAAACACAGATAGCATTTCTCGGAACACTAACCATATGCTTTCTACATTGAGCTTGAAATCACCCTCCGGGATAGTTTGGCCCTGTCACTTAGAGTTGGAACCACCATCTGGTGACTGCTCAAACTTCACCTCATTAAGATATTTTTTCGAATTTGTCTACCAAACCTCATCAATCCTATACTTAATGGACTTACAGTTGCCACCTTCAGAAAAGAAGCCACGGTTAGAAGAATATTAGTGATTAAAATGAGAGTCTATCCAAAATTGGAAAATAATTAACTAGGATGAAGAATGTTGATATTCATGACAAATTCAATACTTCTGTAGCTTGTGGCTCTTGCACATTTCAGATTATGAACTTTCGAATAACAATTCTTTAAACATATGTATCACATTTTGTATCTTAAGGCCAATATAAGTTTTTATATGCATGACGTACCGTTTTCTTCCTCCTCCTATCTTTCTCTTTCATTTCTTCTTTCCATGATTGTACTTCCCAATAGTCAATACCAAAGGGTCTGATGTATAAAATGTGCTTAAAACTTTATGAAGGTCATAGAAGGAAACAATTATGCAGATATAGTCAGACATATAAAAAGTCATTTTTGAGATATTGATCAAGGTCAAACATCAAATGGTGCTTACAAAACGTTATCCCAAAATGTTAATTTACACACAAAAAAAGAAGAAGAGTAGTTTATAAGATAAGAAGAAAACAGATATAGGTCAGGGGCAGATGTATATTGTCGAGACATAATATAATCTCATGTATGTTTCAAATATAGTTAAACTTGCTTATAAAAATCATGAGGTGCAGCCATATTTCTACTTTAGTATTCACACTTCATAGACATTTCAGTTGAGACTTTCATCAAATACATTGAAGACATCTTTTAACAAGAATCAGGACAGCAAAAGAATGGAGAAGAACCTGTTCACACATAATGCTTAAGAAATACTTAAAATAACGGCATATTGTTCCAACCAACGACCTGAAGCTCGTCCCCTCCCATCACTTCTTCAACATATTCCTTAATCTTCCTAGCAGAATCTACAAGTTTAGGGCTGTCTAGAAGTTTGATAATTTTCAATGAACAAATATCCCCGAAACTAGGCGGAATCTTCTCAAGCATACAACATCTCCGCAGTTCTAATTTCTCAAGCGCGGGAAAGGATTCCTCTCCAACCTCCCACTTGGCAAGAGTCACTTCATCCAACTTCAAACATTTGAGATTCTCAAAGGTGTCTTCCTCCCCCATGTTCCATTCTCCCCCCTGAATGATTGTACGATAAAGGGACAACTCTTCAAGGTTGGACAGTCTCGCTATTGTTGATAGTGAATCAAATGTCAGGGGAAAGCTGTACAACCGCATGTTTTTCAAATTTGTAAGGAAAGTGAAAATCCCATGGCCGATTTTTCACTACAGAGGGCCCACTGTCATTTGTGTTTGAACTTTCAAAACGTATTGTGAGCTCTTCTAGTTCAGTTAGGCAATCCAATTTCGGGAACCAAAATTGCTCTGTTGAATAATCCCATGATTCCTTGAGATCAAATCCAAGCACTTGAAGATTGGGAAGCGTTTTGAATATATCCTCTTTATCTTTCAAAAAGGAAAGTACGAGATGTGCTAAACATGTCAAGTTGTCTAACTTTGTGTCCTCTGCTATCAGTATTGATCCATATGCATCCATATCAAAGAAAGAACAATTACTCACATACACCATTCGCAACTTTACAAGATCCCATATTCTCGGTAATAGTACCAACGTTGATCCTTCGTTATACACCAACAGGATTTCTAGATTCCAGAGGTTTGAGAAAGACAAAGGCAGAGATTTTACTTTTGTCCCAATGCTTAAGAACCTTAAATGATTTAATAGGAATATTTCATTTATTTAATACACAAATTATTTTACAGCTGCCAATGAATGTCATATTTGCAGGGTTAGTCAAATTAAGAACGATTTTGGTTTTCAAACGACTGAACAACTAGAAGTAATATAATTACTATACTTAGTTGATATTCTCGGAAAATATCAAATGAATTTTGAGTTCAATACTTTATGTTTATCATAAAGATGTCCATGTCCGAATATAACTTATGAGATATTGTGATATGGAAAATATTAATTTATGACCTGTGAAAAATCATCTGTTATAAGAGGGCATAAAGTTTTTTTGAAACAATTTTTTTACCTCCACGGGTAGGAATAATATGTGCGTTTGTTGTTGCTGACACAAGATAGATGTGTCAAATGTCATTTTCTATCACGAACGCTATGTCATTTTCAATCCCGGCGTATTTTGGATGCTTGAAGGCCCCGCTGACACGAAGTGATTTAGAAAGATTCTTCTTTATCGATGGTGATCGGTCATTGTATCCATAGCCTTGCTTCTTTTTCTGCCAAATCCTGATTTCATTTTTCTTCTCCTGATCGAAAGCTGCAAGTTAGACAATTGTTAATATATATAATCCAAATTAAAGAGATTAGGTAAGATCTGTAAGTATAATTAGGTGAATAAATAGACAGATACGCTCCTCAGTCCTCAAATCATAAAAATTGGGTCAAAATTTGAAAAATAATCTGCCAATAATACATATGCAACACCATGAAATGGTATGCCTCAACTGTCAAGTACTCTCTCAATCGTATATACACAATACTTCTCAGAAATACATCGAGAGTTCATGACCCATGGAGGACTCGCGAGATCCATATACCGACACAAACAATCTCCACGTGTCTGTGTGAATGATCTCAAGGCATTATCATAGTCAATAATACATCAATTAATGCCCATATGCTTTGGTATTCTCAGATATAGTAATAAACTTTCCCTTTATAACACACCCTACACAAACTTAGTCATCCTTGCCTTAGAATCGGCAACCATAGTTGGAGCATACTTAGCCAATTGAGTGAACTTCAAAGCATACTCCTTCACACTCATATTGCCTTGACGAAGATTAATGAACTCAAGCACTTTCGATTCTCTCATTTCAAGAGGAAAGAAACGATCAAGAAAAGCTCCCTTAAATTTCTCACCTCCATTCTTATCTCTATCTTAGTTACTTGTTATATTTCAGTATTTTCATTGTAATTCAATCGTTTAAGTATTGTCCTTGTAATTTGGCTATTAGTGATTATATAATACTCGAGTATTTGTATTGAGAATTGGGGTTCGTTACATTCACTTTACATGAACAACACATACAATGAACACTCAGCAATGCAAAAGGAAAATCGAAGAAATCTCAGGTGTTCGAGATGATATATGCAAAAATCACAAATGGGATATGGAGTGAAAGGAGCCAGAGAATTTTTGAGAAACATAGGAAACTATAGCTAGAGAGATTATATACGTCAGTTGTGTAAGAGCTCCTCCTAGAATAAGTAAGTTAGTGTTGGTGTATATGCATTTTATTATTAAAATAAAATATTAAGTGCATATGTTAGTGGGTATAAATTGTAGTAGAAGATGACTATTGGTTGTTGTAACTTATATGACCATTAGTTATTGTAACTCTCATGGTCATTAGTATCTTGTAACTCATATGACCATTAGTTTTTGTAACTCTCATGGTCATTAGTTTCTTGTAACTCATGTAACATCTACGCACATTACTAGCCCCTCATTCTACCCATTGATTATATGGAAGACTTCTTCACCTATAAATAGTGGTGTTTCTTCCTTTGTGAAGTATCTCAAGTAGAAGTGAAATAATGTAAGAAAAGATGAGAAGTTTATATTGAGGTTAGTGTGGTGAAAGAGAGAGTTGAGACAAAGAAAAATATTCTAAGTCTTCAACTATATTCACTATACAAAAGAGAGTATTATATGTTGAAGGAATGTGTTCTTTTTGTGGAGCTTTGGACTTTTCAACTAATTTGGAGTTGCTTGAGTTGTACGACGTTGTTGGGCTGTTGTATCCTGGAGGGGACAAGTCAAGAGTGATACTGCTGGATCGGTGTAGATTATGCCACAGTGGACTTGAATTTCCTTAAAGAGAGCGAGATATCCGTGCCTCAGCCTAAAGATTTATTTATACATTTTTGTTCATTTTATTTCAACTGTAATTTATATAATTTGTGGTATATTACACCTACAATTTTAAGGAGATTCATGTTGTTGTTACAGTTTGAAAAAGTGTGGATATCAAGATAGGGATCTCAACATATTTCCGCTTAACGTTGCTCTCTTCAAGAGATGGAAGAGAAGAGGTGTACGGTAAAATATTTTTCTACTTGCTCAATTCAAGTGGAGAAAAGGTAAAGGAAAAAAAACTTTTTACCTAATATTTTCATGAATAAAGTGATTCTACTTTTCATGAAAAAATGATATTTAAATTCTTAAAATAGTGGGGGTTCATGAAATGATTAAAAAATATTTGTGAAATTGTGATTTGTGCATCTTTGAGAAATGCTCTAAAAAAGAGTATTACAAATGCATATATTTAGTATGGAATAAATCACATGTTGTTGTCTGGGTATAATGTGTGGGATGACTTTTGGCTCTAACATGAGAGTTATAAATAAATTATGAAAATCATGTTGAGTAGTCATTTAACATGAAATGTTTTGGTGAGATAAATTTCATTCTTGGAATGAAAAAAATACCATATAACATGTGATGGAATTTTCCTTGTCAAGTTACATAATATTGAAAATTTATGAAGTACAATCTTATTGGTTGTGTGAGTCTTGCAACTCCTTTTGATTCAATTGTGAAAATGGTGAAACATAGAAAGAAGGAGTTTGCTAGCGTAATAAAAGATATGAGCTAGAAATGTGACTAATTGCACTTTATATGATATTGTGTATAAAGTATAACATGTACAAGAAAATTAAGTAAATTTACTTGGTACAAATTTGGTGGCTTGTTTTATGAAAAAAATATTATGCTATACTTACAAATTTTGTTGGTGCAGATGAAAAAACTTGGTGCTATTTGTTGGAGATGAGAAAAGCATATTGTATTGCTTGCAAACTCTACTATGGAGGTTGAAGTAAAAAAATTAAGCTTCAACTAGTGTAAAAGTGAAATTGATTTTACTATATCAAACACTTTATTTTTAGAAATTAATTTTTCTAATTTTGATTAATAGTGATAGCACTAATATAATGGTTGAATACAAAATCATTATTAAACGGTAAATTCAGACTCATGAGAAGAAAACACAATATTGTGAGATCATATTGATCACTGGTATACCATCAATATTAATTGTGTTAAAATTATTTGTGATAATCTTGCAGATTCATGAACTAAGGCCTTAGCAAGATAAAGAGTCTGAAGCACATCGAGGGGGATGAAATTGAAGCTCATGAATTTTGAGTTATGTATGAGGAAACCCAACCTGGGGACTAGAGATCCTATAACCATGTTCAATGGGAAGAACGAATCATATGATGACTTGTTGTGAAATGCACTATAAACTTAATTTTATTCAATCTCTATGATGTGAGTGCATTTATCCTATAATGAGTTGAGGAGGTTGAGCCTTGAACTCTTAATGAAATTTTGTATCTCGTATGAGTGGGGTGTCAAATTATAGGAGCACCCTTGACAGATTTCACCTATGTGAGTGTGAAATTAGGTCACTTTCTATGAGAATGGACTTGTTCTCAAAAACACTCATGAAAATCGGGATAGCACAAGGCCGTAATGTGCTGACTATTAAAGCTTATGTCAACACCTTGATTATTGTGTGTAAGCAGTAATACTTTATTTCCCCTAAGCATTCATAGTTCAAGTCTGAGACCACTACTGACTCTGGAGTAAAGATTATTGTTTAACTAAGTGGAAGTTCAATGCAGAGCACACCTTCATTATGCATAATAGTCTCCCTTCAACTAAATTGTGAAGAACTCTCTTACTTTAATATTAAAATGAGTGGGGGAATGTTGGTGTATATGCATTTTATTATTAAATAAAATATTAAGTGCATATGTTAGTGGGTATAAATTGTGGTAAAAGATGACTATTGATTGTTGTAACTTATATGACCATTAGTTCTTGTAACTCTCATGGTCATTAGTGTCTTGTAACTCATATGACCATTAGTTTTTGTAACTCTCATGGTCATTAGTTTCTTGTAACTCATGTAACATCTACCCACATTACTACCCCTCATTCTACCGATTAATTATATGGAAGACTTCTTCACCTATAAATAGTGGTGTTTCTTCCTTTGTGAAGTATCTCAAGTAGAAGTGAAATAATGTAAGAAAAGATGAGAAGTTTATATTGAGGTTAGTGTAGTGAAAGAGAGAGTTGAGACAAAGAAAAATATTCTAAGTCTTCAACTATATTCACTATACAAAAGAGAGTATTATATGTTGAAGGAAGGTGTTCTTTTTGTAGAGCTTTTGACTCTTCAACTGATCCGGAGTTGCTTAAGTTGTACGACGTTGTTGGGCTGTTGTATCCTGGAGGGGACAAGTCAAGAGTGATACTGCTGGATCGGTGTAGATTATGCCGCAGTGGGCTTGAATTTCCTTAAAGAGAGCGAGATATCCGTGTCTCAGCCTAAAGATTTATTTATACATTTTTGTTCATTTTATTTCAACTGTAATTTATATTATTTGTGGTATATTACACCTACGGTTAGTTCATAGTTCCACTTTCTAGGATAGCTTTGGGTTTAAGATAGTAGTGTTGGGATGTAGCCTGCTATGGATTGTAAAGATCATTTTGGTGATTAATGGAAAGCTAGTTACCAAAAAAAAAATACATAACACTATTTTCATCAGTGGAGCAAACTGAACATGCTCATAGTACACACAACCAAAAACACAATAGAATTTGTTACTACTAGTCCCTTGGTCAAGGGAGAAATTGATGGTGTATGAGCTTCAAAAGCCTTTTCCAATAACCTTTAGATCCCATCTTCCGTCGACTACAACCAGCACGCTAAAACAACACAAGGGACTCGAGCAAAAACGTGTGGAAAAAGATCAATGTAGAACAGATACCTGCAGTTTTTCCTATACAGAAGCCATGGAGCGATTCCCTGTTCTATATGACGTTGATTATGATGAATCTCCGTCCACGTTCCAAACGAAATCAGGCATGTCGAACCTCCGTCCTGCCACTGTCCTGTATATGTAGAGTTTCTCAACAGGGCAACTTTCTGTCCTCGTATACGGATGACCACTCCCATCTAGCTGCTTACACGAGCCATAACTTCCTGAAAAAGAAGACATCCAAAGGTATCACATGGTCTCCAGCTTTAAAGCATTGACCAACAAAGCCTCGTCGTCGAAGAGGCAGTCTCTGCTCTCCAGCTTACAGAGGCTTTCACAACCAGAAAACATGTAGTCGAGACCTAGATCACATTCCCCGTAAAAGCTATCGAGAGCATCTCCAGCTTCTTAGCATGGGCCCCGATGTAATGGAAGACACGATCCGTTAGGAGGCCAGAAAGGGAAAGTCATTGCAATCCCTTGCAGTGATGGACTATGGCCCAGAAACCAGCATCGAGCGTTCCAACTTCCAAGAATTAGGTAATCATGAAGGTATATGATTAATAACCATGATAGGTTTTTCTATTTTATTACAAATGCAGTTACTGTATCGAGTCTCAAAATCATCAACTCACAAATCTATAACAATGTGAAAGTCAAGCTAGAGCTTACCCACAGCCGCCACAATTTGCAAGAGTGCCTGATCATATCAGGGATTCGAGAAGTTAGAAATCACAATCTATTAAGGACTTGTAAGTTTTCTAAAAAGGAACACAGAAAAGTCATACAAAATATTTGATAAGTGTAACAAAATTTTCTTTATCATATACAATCTACTTTTCACACGTAATGCTCAAAAGCTATTTAAATAATGGGATATTATTCCGGCCAAGGATCTGAAGCTCATCCCCTCCCCTTATATCTTCAGCATATTCCTTAATCTTTATAGCGGAATCTTCAAGTTGAGGGCTGTCTACAAGTTTGATAATTTTCAATGAATAAATATCCCCAAAACTAGGTGGAATCTCCTCAAGCATATGACATCTCCATAGTTTTAATTTCTCAAGCGCGGGAAAGGATTCCTCTCCAACCTCCCACCTGGCAAGAGTCACTTGATGCAACTCCAAAAATTTGAGATTCTCAAAGGTGTCTTCCTCCCCCATGTTCCATTCTTCCCCTTGAATGATTGTATAATAAAGGAACAACTCTTCAAAGTTAGGCAGTCTGGCTATTGTTGATAGTGAATCGGATGTCATAAGAAACTCACCCAACGACAATTTTTTCAAACTTGAAGGGAAGTGAAAATCCCATGGCCTATTTGTGGACCCACTGTCATTTGTATTTGAACTTTCAAAACCTACATTGAGTTCTTCTAGTTCAGTTAGGAAATCCAATTTCAGGAACCAATATTGCTCTGTTGAATAATCACATGATTCCTTGATATCAAAGGCAAGCACTTCAAGATTGGGAAGCCTTTTGAAAATATGCTCTGTGTCTTTCGAATAGGAAAGCTTGAGATTCTATAAATATCTCAAGTTCTCTTACTTTGTGTCCTCTGCTATCAGTATTGATTCATCAGCATCCATAGCAACAAAAGAACAAGTACGCATGTTTAGCACTCGCAACTTTACAAGATCCCAAATTCTCGGTAATAGTATCAAGGTTGATTCTTCATTATCCACCCATAGGATTTCTAGATTCCAGAGGTTTGAGAAAGACAAAGGCAGAGATTTAACATCTGTCCCAATTATTAAGTACCTCAAATGATTCAACATGCATATTTCATTCAGCAAAGAATCATTCACCATGATAAATGAGGGATCCAGGCACAACACTCTAAGAAGCCTCAAATGTCTTAGGTGAAATGTATCATAAAGACGATCATCCTGCTGGTCTCCATGTATGGTCAAAGAATAGAGGTGTTTACCAGAATGCCTTTTCTTATATGAACCGAACAGGACAAGATTAAGCCCAAAGTGCTCCTCATCATCATCAATGGTAATTTGACGTGGCAACAAATCTGATGGAGCACTTGAACTTATCAAATCGAACAACTTTTCCTCTCTTGCTTTTATCAAACAAAAGTCATGCACAAGATCATGAATTTGGCAAGTCGGGTTCTCACCTATCTCATTGAAACAAATTACCAAGCTACTGGAAATTAAATCATCCACATAAATCTTCACCACTTCTTCCATACTCTTCATTTCCGTCTTTTCCACAAACCCTTCAGCAACCCATACAGCTTTCAACTCATAGATTGTCAATGCTCTGTCCTTAGGCCTACTTGCAAAGTAAAGCAAGCATGGCTTCAGGTGATCTGGTAAGTAGTCATAACTTATTTCTATAACTTTCATCATTTCCACTTCATTCTTCAAAATAAAGGAATGAAAATTATTTAGAAATTCAAGCCACACACTCCTTTTCTTTTCCCTCCCAGCAATGACTCCAGCAATCAGATCCACCACCAAAGGAAGCCCTTTACAATTTTCGGCTATTTCTTTTCCAACATCCAATAGTTCATCAGGGCAACTCTCGTTTCCAAATGTCCTTTTCTCTAATAACTCCCAAATTTCTTCTGGTGTTAGCAATCGAAGATTAAGAGGATCAGTGCTGCGCTTTCCATGCAAAGCCACTTTCTTTTCTCGATTCGTCAATATAATTCTGCTTCATTTCTTAACTTCTGGAAAATGTCTCGTTAACTCATCCCATGTAGTAGTATTCCACACGTCATCTAAGACAATAAGATACCTCTTTACAAACAGTTGTCTCCATAGCAAATCAACAACATCAATATCCTCACTGAACTTCAAATCCGAGCCAATAACTTGATTATAAAGTTTCACCAACAACTTCTTCTCGTCATGTTTTGGTCAACTGTACACCATGCACGAAGGTCGAAATGACTTGAAATTGATTTATCTTTGTATACTTTGTACGCCAAAGTAGTTTTACCCGAACCCGGCATACCAGTTATCGAAATGACATCTAGATCTGCTGGTCCACTGGTGAGCTTCCTCATTAGCCAATTCGTCTCCTCCTCAAAACCTACAATCATTTTACCAGCCGGTGATGACTTGTTTTTAACTGGCTTCTTGGGAGAGTTCACAACGATGAGACCTCTGTTCTTGGGAATCTTCTCATCTAAATGAGAGACCTCTTCTTTGATAAGCTTCATCTTCTTTATGGTAATGGGAAGTGAGAAAATAAGATGTAAGAGACCATTGTCTCAAACAATAATTGAATTAATGACAGCTTTTGCCTCATATGCCACATTTAAAACACGTGCCCAGATATCTTTATATAGTCCTTGCTCAATATTCGCGAAAAAAGATCTTATGAATTCCAAGTCTTCTTTCACCAGCCCAATTTGTTCCTTTATCAAAGCAATTGAATAAGCATTAGAATTTAGCAAATCATTTAAGTGTATGTGTAGCAGATTCATGAAAAGTGGTCCATCACTCATAGGAAAGCAACATTGAGATGAATCCGGGACTTTCAGATAAACATGTTTGAGATCTTCCTTGACGAGTTCAATATTTTCCAGCAACTTTAGGGTTGCACGATTAGTTTCATCCGTACTCTCTTTATTCCTTAATTTCTCTTCTAAGTCACAAACAAGAGTTGTTACCTCCCTGGTGAGTGCTCCAACACGTGCCAAAAGATCAAAAAGTTTGTCATGATGAATAAAGCCCTTGGGCATATCAAAAAGAATAATTAATAGGAACTCAATCATGACATGAATGTTTCGAGCCCCTAAAGTGCTAGGGGTAGTAACAGTTACCATGTGCTCTTGTAGATGAATAAGATATTCCCAAAGAATGTTCGGAGAGGTTTCCAGGAGCTGCTTAATGAAGTGTCCAACTTCTGCTGAAGTTGAATCTTTCAAATTTGTAAAACATATGTTCATAACCTCAAGCTCAATTGGAATAATCTTCATGAGTAGATGTGCTAGCTTGAAGATTCGAGACTCTCCATCAATAATTTGATCATCCCAAAGGAAGCGTCCTGCTATCTCAGCCATGAGTTGAAACAGAGGTAAGATATCTTGAACAATCTCGTGCTCAATGCAACCATTCACTATCAACCCATGTAAATCTTTCATGTTGCCAGACACATTCTGAAGAATCTCATACTGAGTCACTAATGGAAACTTATGCTCAGCAACAAACTTGGATAGCTGATGGATATTCAGGAGGAGGAAATCCAACTGCTCCTCAATCATGGTGGTACAATGATGATGTTAGCTGATACAATGATCGATATTAACCCTGAGGCTAGCCAGGACATGATGCATGTCATATTTACACCCGAAGTTGTTGTCATGATCATAAAAAATTGATCGAACCAGATTCTCAACATCTTGTCCTTCGACAGTCATTACTTCTTCAAACTGCTCCAAATCGGAATAAGAAAGCTGGACGTATGTACAAATAAATGTCAGCTCCAGTTTCAGCCTTTCAATACCGGCCACATCAACAACATTTTGATCTTTATAATTCTTCAACCTTTCCATGATATCCAAAACGTAGACAACGTCCATGTGAAGAGCAGAAAATGATACCTGCCAAATCACCAAATGTTATATCAAATTTTCATAGCAACATATATATCATGTATAATCATCATCATCATATCATCATAATTAATCATATTATATTATATATATGATATAATGAAAAAAGTTTTGTTATTCTTTATTTGTAGGTTCAACTCTTCATAACTCTCAAAAAATTGAAAAGTTGAAGGAATGAATTGCATCCAATGATTGAATATACGGATATACCACATTCCTCATCTGAAATAAATGTACAAAAAAGATTGTATAAAAAAAATTGGCTGATAAATAATAGTGATCACTATTAGTGTCTAATGGCTATCCTTTTGCCTTTCAATATTTATTTGAAGAGTTGATGACTGGAAGTTTTCTTTTAGAAAATCAAGAGTCAATTGGACTAAAATTTTCTTTTTAATACCAGATAATTTGATCAATTATCAATATGCTTTGGCCTCTCTATATCAGAAATTTCCTCCTAAATTTCTCCTGAAACCATCTTTTTATTTCATCGTTTTTTAAATCAATTTATATCCAAGTAATATATTAATCATTTTCAATTCTCTTATTGCTAATATTATTACTTATGTATTCCTATACACATTGTTATGGAGCTAATGTGCAACGCACGTTCTGGTATATATATATATATGTTGGTGTAATATACCACAAATATATTAAATTACAGTTGAAAATCTTTAGGCTGGGGCGCGGATATCTCGCTCTTTTTAAGGAGATTCAAGCCCACTGCGGCATAATCTACACCGATCCAGCAGTAATACTCTTGACTTGTCCCCTCCAGAATACAACAACCCAACAACGTCGTACAACTCAAGCAACTCCGGATTAGTTGAAGAGTTCAAAGCTCCACAAAAGAGCACCTTCCTTCAACATATTATTACTCTCTTTTGTATAGTGAATATAGTTGAAGACTTAGAATATTTTTTCTTTGTCTCAACTTTCTCTTTCACTACTACACACTACAATATTATTTCATATTCTCATCTTTCTTCCACTCTTTCACATATCTCTTGTTTTTTTTATTCTTACCAACATAAAGGAAGACCACACTATTTATAAGTGAGGAATTCTTCCTTACAATGAATATGAAGATAGTGGGTAGTAAATTTGCCAAATGAATGGCTCAAATGTTACGTAAGTTACAAGACATAAAGAGAGAATATTAAGTGAAATGAAGAGTTGGTGATTACATAAGTTATTAACAACTAATGACCACTTACTTCCACAATTGATGAGAGTAAAAATGCACAAATGTGATGTCCACCAATAAACATAACATGATACATAATGTGAGATATAATATATTTTTATTAATATTAAAATGTCACACCAACAATATATATATATATATATACCATGCAATATTTACTCTATACAGGAAAGTTACACATGCATATGTATTCTATGTGACCTAATACTTCATATAGGTCTAAATATACCCTTGTGCTATAAGATATAGAGCAAATACGCGATTTGCTTAAAAAATGGCCTAATTATAGCCCTGCCATTACATAACTAGCTCGAATATACCCTTTCTGACTAACAAAAGTGAAAAAGTTGAGTGACATGCTGAGTTGTTTGCTTCCCCATTCTCTCTTTCTCCTTCATTTTCCATGACTCTTAAGTTAAACTGGGGTCAAATTCCCCTGATCTGATGTATAAAAAGTAGATTAAAATTCTATCAGGAGAAAAATAAAGAAAGAAGCATAAAATTTCATAGCAGAAAACATTTTCGCAAATATAAAATTCAATTCTTTTCTAAGTTCATTATCTCATTATGATTGATAAAGTAAGATTTAATCTTTTGCTTCACTACGACTAATAAAGGATTTAGAGGCAATTAGATTACAATAATTATTTAGCTGTAAGTAAATTACAACAAAGATAAATATTGTGGTGCACTGGTGGGAGTGCTTTAGTTGATTTAGAGGCAATTAGAAAGGCATAAATTTTTTTAATGTCTTTCTCATTTAGTTGATTTTAAAAGTTGATTAAACTTTTGACTTAACACCTTCCCAGTTTAGTATTTAATATAATATATATGATATTGTTCTTCCTTCTCTTTAATTTTTTTTAAAGAAATCTTGATGCTTTATTTTCTTTTTGTTTGACTTAAGTTGTGTATATCTTGTTGGTCTCTTTAAATCATAATTTCACTACTAAAAGATAGTATTAAAAATATAAAATAAAGATTGAGAATTGGATTTGAGAATATCCTAATGAAATTTGATAATTTATCGATCCAAGAGAAAAATATTAAGTTGATTGATTGATAGTTGAAAGAGATGAGAGAGAACGAATTTGCTTTGAAAAAGCAAAAAAGAAAAAAAGAGCGTGAGTTTAAGAGAGAGAAATAAAAACATGAATTTTATAGTCTGAATGATGTCAAGACTATTTCACAGATGTGATTCGGCCAAATATATTTAGACCTATTAAGAGATTTTTTTTTAAAAAGAAGGCAAACTACATAAATCCCACTAGTTTAGGTCCTAATTACTAAGATTTCCGTTAGTTTTAAATATTACTTCCTCTACCATAGTTCGTGCTTAGGATACATGAGTCTGAATCTGCAAGATACATGTATCTCCCGAATTTTAAAATCGAGATACATATTTTATTTGTGTAAATTAATTGGTTGTAACTGATTTCCTTAATTAGAGGAGTAATTGAGGATTTTCAAAATACATGGACAATTAATTATGGAAATTTTAATTAATTAAATCCCTTAATATTAGGCGGAAATCAAGAAGCGTATCTATGTTTAATTACTTTCATTTTATTATTCTTTGAAATAATAAATTCATTAATATTATTAATAAAAGACAAAAATATGTATATCTTGGTCATGTAATTTGATTAATTTCATTCTATTACTTTTAAAATAACAAATTCATTAATTTGATGTATCTATTATCAATATATAATGTATCCAACAAACTAAACACTTGCATACATGAGTATCATACAAATGCATTCATATGTATCATAGAAGTATCTAGTATTAATTTCATGTATCTTTTGATATGATCTAATATTGTCACGACTCAGACCGTCGTGATTGACATCAAAACTAACCCTCTGGTGGGAGAACCGATACTACAACCTAACTAAGCAACTTAACCAAAAACTATGCATTTAAAGATACGGAAGCAGATTTAAATGACCTAAGAAATACGGAGTTCCCATAAACTCTAAGATTTAAATATAACTAACCAAACTAATGCGGAAGAACAACCCCTAGAACCTGAAAGTCATTGTACCAAAACATCTAAAGTGCAACAAGTCTAAGAAAAAGAGGTACAACCCCAACTAACATAAAAAATAACTAAATAGTCTAAGTCCGAAGGAAATGGACTAAACAATAAGAAGGCCTCCATGGCAGCCTGAAAGAACTGGCTCACCCTTGAAATCCGATCTCGATTACTGATCTCCTAGCTGAGGTCTATCAATAGCCGCCTAAAGATGCCCTGTACTCAACAAAGAACGAGCAAGTGCAGTATCGGTACACAACCACAGTGTACTGGTATGATCACGCGACTATTCCAATAAGCGAAACATATATAAGCAGTTACAACATAGTAAACATGACATGTACAGAATAAATATACACATTGATTATTATTTCAGGAGCAATGTACAATTCCACATTCTCAATACAAGTGGATCCAACAATTCAATGGTCCTCTCTAGAACCCAATTCAATGGTCCTCTCATGAAATCGATACTCAAACTGTTACTGTGCCGGAACGTGACACCCGATCGAAATGTATGTCGGTACGTGATATTCGATCCCAGTTAGTGTGTAGGAACGTGACACCCGATCCAAATATATATCGATACGTGACAACCGATCCCTGTTAGTGTGTCGGAACCTGACACCCGTTCCATTCAACATACCACAATCACAATCACAATGTACATTCTCATAATCATACAATCAAGAGGTGAATAATGGCACACACTTATTCGTTCATACTCATTTACATCAGGTGTGATCAATAATGCAACATTCAAATACATACATGCAATACAATGAAGCCATTACAAACATATATCACACCAACATGAAATCACAACCATCACTTACCTCGAACAAAGCTTGAATCCTCCTAAGAAACTTGATTCTTCCCTTTTCGGATTCTTTCCACTTGTTCTTGGTCTACAAATAATCAATATAAAGCGATGATCAATAAACGAGGCCTAATTACCCAGATTACAATCAATAATATAAACCCTAGGCCAAACCCTTGATCCCCATACCTAGTTTGGAGTTTTTTCCACTATAAATCCCAGATCAAAACCCTCCCCCATCGATAATTACCCAAGAAACTAAGTTCTACGGATTGAAAAATAGGTTTGGGGAGTAAAAACCTTACCTTTGGTGCTAGAAGAGGTGGAAAAACTTCAAGAAATATCCATGGGTCGTTCCTTAGCTCTCAAGATCGAATGTTGCAGAATAATAATATTTTTGGGGTTTATTTTCGACTTAAGTCGCGACTGTCCCGCTGTGGCGGACCTCATCCCGTTACAACGGCCCCGCCTGGCGGCTTACACTGAGACAGAACCTCAGAATTTGAGTTCCAAACACCCATTTCACAACACACCTTCAATCCTTGACGTTCAAAAACTACCCGTTCACGCTAAGATCAGTTTCGGGAGTTCTACTCGCCCAAATTCAATTCCGTAAAGTCGTACGGTTTTCTTAACGTCTTAGCTATCCACTCATGTGATAAAAAATATAATTATATCACTTATTCATTACCATATTTTCCTAGACCTCACGTGACCCAGATTTCATCCAAATCTGGACTAGGCTAGGAATTTCTAAGTTACTACTCAAATGTTTTCTTACCCAAATTATTTCCCCATTGGCTTTTTCCTAACGATGAAATCAGGTCGTTACAAATATTAATTTCATGTATCTTTTATATGTATAATTTGATGTATCAAGCATCAATTTCATACGTTATATCCAAAAATATGTATTTCAGATAAATACAAAAATAGTTAGATATATTGTAATAACATAACAAATATATATGATAATATTAAGATACATGATAGAAGACCAGATACATATGACAAGACTCAGATATATGACAGAGCAAATTGTATCAAATACATGCGTAAATTTCCAATAATGCGTAAATCTCTAATATATTCATTAGATACAAACACACGTAATAAGATACACTAATAAAACTAGATACATATAATTGTATCTCAATAATGTATCAGATACATCAATAATGTGTCAAATACATGTGTAAATCTCCGCTTATACAAACTTTCCGATTACATTTGTGGTAGGTCAAGACATCTCACCGCGGCAGTGTTTGCTTCACCTTTTGATTCATCAGTGTTGCACATTGTGCCTAGATCCGACGGGAGAAGTGACACGAAGTTTCTTGGTTGATCCACATAGTATACAAGGTATGTAACTCGTACCATCATTAATGTCGAATTTGATAAATCTATTGGGCTTGAAATCTCTGCTTACAACGATACCCATTGCCTCTGCGTGCGAGAGGTGTCTCCCCTTGCGAGAAAAAATGATGGATTCGTGGGGGATTGGTTTGCGAGTGAGAAAATCAAAGGCTAAGAATTTGATGTGTGTGTTGACGAACTGTAGAACATTCATTTTAATGGATTATCTTCTCAGTACATTTTGACTGATCAAGGGAAGAGAAAGATGAAAAGTTAGAGTTTGAGTTTTATTTTACCCTAACTCATAAAGATATTTGTTTTTAATTAAAACACTAATTTTGGAGTATAAATGTAAATATGTATAATTAATCAATTTGTAATGATCCGGTCAGTTTTTTTTGGAAAGTTTCATGAATTGACCATTTTTCCCCTCTTGATATTGACCCCGAGTCTTTTATGATTGAGTTTGAAACGTTAGTTTTAAAATTTGAGTTAAAAGCTGAGAATTTAGTAGGTTCGTGAGTTTTAAATGCTAAGTTGTTAAGAAAGTAGTTTTTGGGGTCTTTTGGAGTTTCAAGTGTCGCGATGGAATTCCGTCAATTCCATCAGTCCAGAAATGTGAAATCTAATTTGTGAGAGTTGTTGATTTCAGATTCTGAGTCTTTTTGAGGATTTGAGGTCTTAAGTTGTGAAATGATGAAAATTTAGACTTTTGGGTTGACTTTGGTCAAAATTCGGGGTTCGAATGCTGGAATCAGAATTTTGAGAGCTTAATTGGATTCGGGGGATAATATTAGGCCTAGGTGATGTCTTGGTTGATTTTTGAGAGGTCCCGAGCTTATTTTAGCTTTTTTAGGCGTGAGTTAGTTTCTTGTAGTTTTCACAGATATCAGATCAAGGAGACCTTAGATTCGTGTTTTGACGGTTCCATTGAGTCAGGAACGTCGAGTATAATTGATTGGTATATGTGGTTTGTGTGTACGGAATTCCGAACGAATCCCGAGGGTCCTTTCGATGTTTTGAGAGTTGGCTGTTTTTGAATGTCTGAGTTCTGGTGCAGTAGGCCTCACTTTTGCGAACGTCCTGTCGCTTAAGCTAAGGACCTGTCATAGGACCTGTCGCTTATGTGACCTTCGCTTAAGCAACCTTCGCTTTTGCGGTGCCACATTTTTAGCGGGGGTCGCTTAAGCGAACCCTTATTCACTTAAGCGACACTTGGGAGGGTTTTCGGCTTGCCATTTTGGGGTTTGAGCCCATTTTTCTATTTTTGAGCTTTGGGGGTCCTTGGTGGCAATTTTTGGAAGGCTTTCTGTGCTAGATTAGTCGGGTAAGTTGTCTTGATCCTAAACCTTAATTTTCCATTGATTAATTATGCGTTTTAACATCAGAATGTGGAATTTTGGTGGGTTAATGGCAAGGTTTTTCAAGAACCCAAGGATTTCGTAAAATGGTTATTTTTGAAATGGTTTTGATCCCTTTTCCAAAATGATGTTCACTAATGAGTTCCTAAAGCTTTAAACATCATTTTCAAGTATTGTTTCATGGATTCAAACCTCAATTTTTGAAGTGTTGTTTCTAATAGGTGATTATGAATACTTGATTATTTTAGATTGTTTGTCTTTGGAAGTGATTCGGAAGGGGAAAACTCAACTTTTGGAGTTGTTGTTCTTTGATTTAAGGCAAGTGTCTTCCTAAACCTTGTATTCTAGTTGAATTCGTATCTTCCTTCGCTGTTTGTGTGTTGGGAGTAATTGAGATGATGTGAAGGGTTAAATTGTCCACTAGTTACATCTAATTGAATAGAAAGGGGTTGAAATGAAAAAGGTTATGTGTGGAACTTGATGATGTTAAATTGTCTTATTGTGCCCTTATTGATTGATTGATGAAATGCTTGAAAGCATGAATGTGGATTGAATTGTGAAATTTGTCGTCTCTTCTATGTGGTCTGAGCTTGTGTGCATTAATCGTTGAACAGCGTGATGAGACATGTGATGATGGTTATGCCGAGGTCTTTGCCAGCGAGTGCTATTATGTCAAGGTCTTTACCGGCAAATGTTATTAGGTCGAGGTCATTTCTGGTGAGTGTGATTAGACCGAGGTCATTTACGGGAAATGTTATTATGCTGAGGTCATTGTCGGCAAGAGATATAAAGCTGATGGGAAATGGTTCTGGCTAGTGATATTGTACAGATAGAAAATGGTTCCGGCGAGAGATTGATTATGTGATTTGATACCTTTGATGCTTGTGCGTGACTTGATTAATACTTGAGATTGATGTTCTTGTTGTGTGTGACTAAACTACCTGAATTTGAGGTTGACTTATTTGATTCGTTTAATTGTTGAATTATGGCTACTAGACTGTGAATATTGGGCCTTCTGAGCCATGTTTTGTAGAATTGCTAGGTTGGACTAATTTCTCTGCAGGTTATTGTTTGAGGAGGTTTAGTTGGAGAGCATAGGGGATTCATTTTCTAGCTAGTTGCTTTGTCTAGTAGGTTGTTTGTTGGAAACCGTGTTGTTGGTACTCACCCCTTGCTTCTACACTTGTGTAGGTCCCGAGCCCGGACCCATTTGATCTTCTTCTTCTTCTCTTGACAGTCAAGGCTCGTGAAGGATTTTGAGAGGTAGCTTCTTGTCACCCTAGTGGTCCCTCACTTTATTTTTCTTTATGCTTTGTTCTACTTGAGAAACAAGACTTAGACTTGTATTTATCTTTCGAATTCTGTATTTTCATTAGTGGCTTATACATGTGACAACCAGGTTTTGGGATATTGTTTAGAATGAATAAGTTTTTCGCCTTTGTCTTTTTCTGTTTTATTGTATTTCCGCATTTCTTTCGATTTCGTTGGGTTGAGGCTGACTTGTCTTGGTGGGAATAGACAAGTGCCCTCGCGTCCATTTCTTGGTCGTGATAAATGGTATCAGAGCTCAAGGTTCGTGAGTCTCACGTGTGTACAAACCAAGTCTAAGTAGAGTCTTGAGAATCGGTACGGAGACGTCTGAATGAGATAATTTATGATTATATATATATATAAATTACCCTTTTATATAAGCCAACAACAATAAGACTAACATGACATTAACTTTTTGTACCTTTAGCATTATGTATTTGTACCTTTTTACAAGTATCATGCCATTACGGGATTGTACCTTTAGCCTTAAGTGTTTGTACCTTTATATAAAAAAGCTATAATTGATCCCTTCTAATATAGGACTCTTTCTGGCCCTCTTTTATTGGTCGTTCAACACGTGGAGGGTTCTATATTTGCATGTATGTTGTCCTATTGCCTTTACATATATACTGAAATCAAACAAATCAAGTGAACCATCGCCTTCTCTCAGCTAACTTCTACAGCTCAGATTCTTCAAGCTTCAAATTGGTAGGTTTTTCGTTTCTCCTTTGTTGTTTTCATTGATTTTTTTTCTTTTTGTGCAATTGTTTGTTCATTGTACCTTTATGAATCATCTCTTTTGTTTGGTCTGCTTATGCACACTTCTTTGTTGTTTCTTTTTTGATGTTTCAGCTTCTGCAACTCTTCTCCTTGAAGGTTTTGTCCTTTTATTTTATTTTTGTGCAATTTCTAGATTGTGCTTCTCTGGATCTCCTCTTTCTTTGTTCTGCTCACGCTCACTTCTTTGTTGTTTCGTCTTTCATGTTTCAGCTTTGTTGTTTCTTCTTTGAGGTATTTCAATTTCTTTGAAGAATTGGAGTGCTTAATATATTTTTTGGTCTCTTGCTTTAATTTTTTGATTTGTTAGTTTCTATTGCATGTTAGTATTATTATTGTCTCTGTATTGTACAACAGGTGTTTGATGATGTGTTGTAATAAACTTTGTCCGCTTCTTTAGCAGTAGACTCATAGAGATTCTAGAGTTCAAAAATTCAGCATTTAACCTTGCATATGTGCCTTACCATTACCAAGAGTTTACGAATTTAAAAGAACTCTAATTGTTATGGCTCTCATTGTGAAGATAAAGACATATGACGCCAAGATTGAATATTGAAGGAATAATCACTGACACTCTCGATTGGACTTGCAAAGTCCAAATTGTGGAGATAAGTCGTGACAGACTAAGTTTGGAGAAGAAATTCCGATTTCAAAATCTGATTTTGGAAGACGAGCAGGTACTCTCGCTCATTGTTGTCGTTGCACATCCTCTAGGCATAATTATATAATTTATCTGTATCTCACAAAGTTCACCGATTTTATAGGAACAATAAATCAGGGCAGTTGTAAATGGTGAGGATATTGACTATTATGCAGAGAAGCTTACATTGTTGGATACATATCTAATCTCTACTGCCAGAGTGAAAGTTTCACTACCTTCGTATGGAAGGATAATACATAAATTTTATTGGGTGCTTGATAAAGAAACTCTAATCGAACATATTTGGTTCCAAATGACCAGCTTGAGAAACCACTGTTGCCACCGACTAAGTTACATACCACAACTTTTGTCAATATTGCTCAACTGACTCCTGGACCTAATGCAGAAATTGGTATATCCCTCCTACCAACAATTAGTTCGCTAAAATTTATGTCCCCACATGTAATGACCTCATATTTCTTTATTTCTATCAGATATTGTAGGAGTTGTTCTCCGTTGTGGCCCTTCAAAATATGCAGGCCACACTCAAAATAGGTGTCGTGAGGTTACTATTTCTGATGATCAGTAAGTACAACCTTCTATGTCATACATTTCTATTTATGTTTTCAGATTTTGATACAATCTTACTATAGATTCGAGAAAAAATAGTATTCATGTATTGTTCATGCTTTCAGACGAAACTAATTCTGCTTACTTTATGGGACGACTTCGGGGAAATTGAAGGAGCTGAATTGGAAGCTCAAATGGAAAAGGGTAAAGAGTTCCCTGTAATCCTTGGAAGGAACATTGGAATCTCTGGTTATCAGGGTATGCGTGAATTACATTGTTTAACTGAAATCTAGTTTTTTTATACCATACACTATTACACAATCATTTCATATGTACAGGTTTATCCTTGCAAACCAGATTCAACTCCACGATACGCATAAATCCTACTTATCCGCACGCATTACAGTTGATCAGTTGGTACTGACTTCTTACTATACATCTCTAGCTTTAGCGTGCCATAAAAAATATATTTGGCAATTTTTCTGCTGTCATAATAGGGCAAAGACAAACAAAGACGTGCTTTTGGGCAATGTGTCGGGTAACTTCACAGGATCATCAACTGCTCTTACAGTAAATCCTGTTCACTGACAAGTCATTTCTATTGCAGAAATTACATCAGCAGCTTCAGTAGGTTTCAGAAATATTTAGACTTGCTCAAATTATTGATGGAATAGAGTTAGATATACAGTTTTTGTTGGGCATTACAGGTTGGAGTTTCTACGTAGAGGCCGAAATGTCAATATCAAATGATCTTTAAAAGTTTTGTGTCCTAGAATGTTCGGGCTGTAAACAAAAAAAAGAAGCACAAAAGACAAGAAGCAGTTTGATTGCGCAAAATGTCAAAGACAGACAACATTGGTGCCTCGGTATTACGTTTATGCTATATACATCAAATTTATTGTGGTAAAATATCGCATATACAATAAAATTTCAAGTATTAATTCATTATGCTTGTAGGTGTACCTTTCAAATTGATCTTATTGATGGCTGTGGTTCAACAACTGCCTTCATTTTTGGTGATTCTGCCGGAAAACTTTTCTCCATGAAGGCAGAGAGCATGACACAACTTGCATCAAGGTTACCTTTTACTTATATGTCTTAGTGCCTGTGTTTATATATACTTAATATATACTTCTGCAAATGGATTTTTTTGTTTCCGGAACCAACTTCTCCGTGTTGATCAGACCCAACAAATGTTGTTGAAGAGACTATTACACATTCAATTGAGGAAGTCATCCTGGACAAACTCTAATGTTACTCAGTCAAGTCTCCGTGTTGATCAGACCCAACAAATGATTTTTTATCTAATGTAAACTTAATAAAAATTTGACAGATTAGGTTATGATCCTTTTTTAGCTTATTTTCGCTCAATTAACTTTTAAGCGAATCGTTTGCACTTTGCCCCTATTTTGTTCTTGAAAGATTGATCCTTCAGGGAGGCGCCATCCAGATGAAGGAAGGAAATGCTAAGGGGGAGAGGAATCATGATACCTCGATGATGTGGATAAAATGTCAAGGGAGACAAAGATGTCAGAAGATGTAGGTGCATGGACGAGTTCATACCAGATCTTTCCATTATAACCTATAAATAATTTATTTCATTCACTTATAAATGTATTCTAAATCCCAACAATACAATAAACATATACTATTTTCTTGAGCATCAAATTTGTCTTTGCTTTGCTTTATTCCTTGATAAGTTCGTTCATACAAAAGCACTCTTGGAGCTTGGACTAGACCTCCTGGATATGCTTGCTAACTCACTGAGACATTTGGATCTATACTCTTTACTCCACTTTATCTCACACTAATTACTTACTTTTAGCAATTAATTAATATTCAAATCACTAGTAAACAACGATCCTAAAAAAATTAGTTAAGACGCATCCTCTTTAACGTCACATAAATTCAATTGTATCATTTTTAGGG
Organism: Solanum etuberosum; assembly: GCA_029582245.1. NCBI lineage: Eukaryota > Viridiplantae > Streptophyta > Magnoliopsida > Solanales > Solanaceae > Solanum > Solanum etuberosum. The sequence continues at coordinate 19,160 of JAJONR010005655.1, read as the reverse complement.
TAATATATTGACCTTTAATTTTTGCCCCTTAAGGTAAATAACTTGTTCGCATGGCATGAATTTTTATTTTCATATCCATAATATACTATAAATTATGTATTACATCCTTAAAGAACTTATTTCTTGAGACATAAAATCGATTTTTAAAAAGACCAAATTAAAAATTAATATTTGAAGAAAATAAATAAATATCAACCCATGTGATGGACAAATCATGCAATAAAGATCAATAACCTGACATTTATTAATTCAGTAATTCTAATCCGTCCAAATTCAGCTCAATCCACTTTATTAATATACTATATAATATATATTGTATGGTTTTGCTCCAAAGGATAATTGTTGATCACATGAATGAAGAATGTATAAACCTACCACTTTGTCTCCAAATAAGACCACAAATTTATGCGTTCCAGACCATATTTTGATAGGGATAATGTTAAAGATCAGTCTCACTATAGTCATTCATTATTATTTTATTGATATGTTTGAAGGAAAAAACAATATATTTTTCCATATAAAACAAAAAATACTAAGTCAGTGATAAAGGAATTGGGTAAAAACCACTAAAGGAAAGAGGCAAATCTAACTTTCTCTGATCAAGATGTGGTTTTTGTATTGCACATCAACATCTTCAATCATTTAATCCATATATGATCTAAGCACATATGTCAGCAAATTAATTTTATCCTTTTTTTTAAAAGATCAAATTTACTCAAGAATATGTAAAATGAAATAAATTTGTCCACTATTAATAATTGGGGTCGAATATGTCCTCGCTATTAATAATTAGGATCAAAATATACTCTAAACTATGTGAAATATAATAAATTTATCTTCCTTTAATAGTTAGAGGTCAAATATGCCTCGCCATGACTTGATAATAAGACTTAGAGTCAGATACACTCCTGAACCATCTGAAATAGAACAAATTGTCTAATTTTTAAATGATAAAAGCTAAGAATACAATAATGCCACATATCACACAATTTAAAATTATATTTTTTCACCTTTTTTTAAACGAAATATAAATTTGAGCATTTTACCTAATTCAAAAATAAATTTAAGCATTGCTACTAATTTTGAATTCTTCATTTTTTCTTCCTTTCTTTTTTTATCCACTTCCTCTGTCAACAATCATATTTGGTGTAGACAGTGACGAGGTGTGTATATACTGATGACGTGACATTATGTTGATAGAATTTAACTCCTAGGCGGATCCATAATTAAATTACAAATTTAATATTTAAGGTTTTTAGCATTGGATTCATTATAATTTAAAAGTTATGAATTCATATCTAATATGTATTTATTATAATTTTAATAAACTGTACACACAAATTTATATTGTGCATTAAAAATATGAGTTAAGATGAACAACAATGACTCTGTTGTTTTGCACGTCTACTGTCTACAGAGAGAGAAGTACTGACGTTCAATCGAAAGAAAGAGCAATCAAATGTATGCTTAACTCATGCCCTAGAAATTTCCTGGACATAGAGAGAGGGTATGAGTTAATCTTTTACTAGAGGAAAAAGTTATGCTCTCCCTTCCTTCCATCTGTGGAGACAGAATTTTCAATAGGGAGTTTAAAATCTGAAGAAGTAAATGCACGAACTAGACGAAGGGGTTCAACATCTACTATACACATAAAAAATAATTTTAATCATGTATAAAGTGTAATATTTTTCATCGAAGGGGGTTCGGAACCCCCTAAAAATATGTTGGCTCCGCCCCTGCTGAGGTGAGAGAAAAAGCGTAATTCCATGATGTCATAGAATTTTGAACGACTAAGCAACTACTAAGCTTCCACCCACCGGCCCCAACCAATTAGGGTAAAGTGTTTATTCATTCATACCTTCAACAACACCGAGATACTAACCCATGATAGGAGCCCTATGCATATTCCAAAGGCGCTGCTTCAATTCAAACACAATTCCCCCCTCTATTGTATAACTTAAAAAAATTATAAATAAAGTATTAAAGTGGTTAGAGGAATAAATACGCTTGGGTTATAGTTTTTGTATATTTGGACTAGCATCAATAATTAAATTTGATCATAAATTCTATGCAACATGAATTTAAAATAATCAGACTTTAATACGATACCATACAACAGGATGAAAGAAGACAGGAAATAAGATGAAACTATGTGGAAACGTAGTGAATATCTGCAGATGACCTATAGTGCATTTTTCCTCTGTTGGATTTAATAGTTGACATCTTTCTGTAATAGATCTATCTATTTTTATTTAAATAAATAAAAGTGATTCAACAGAAAATTTCGTATATATATAGCCATATTTTAGTCCCCGAAATATAATGATAGTTTGTGTATTTATGAAATATGATAATAATTATATTTTGTTTATATGTATTTATGTATAATAATAATAAAATATATTATATTTATGTGTGTATATATAATATTATATTTTGTTTATATGTATTTATGTATAATAATAATAAAATATATTATATTTATGTGTGTATATATAATATAAGTGTTTTCGTACTTCTGTAATAGATCTATCTATTTTTATTCAAATAAAATAAAAGTGATTCAACAAAAAAATTCGTATATATATAGCCATAATTTAGTCCCCGAAATATAATGATAGTTTGTGTATTTATGAAATATAATAATAATTATGTGTGTATATATAATATTATATTTTGTTTATATGTATTTATGTATAATAATAATAAAATATATTATATTTATTTGTGTATATATAATATAAGTGTTTTCGTACGTATATAATATTTTTGTATTAAAATACGTTATATTTACACACATAATGATAGTGAAATGTATTGAACCGACCTTAACAAGTATAACCAATATCTTTGCCTTCGCACAAATAATGAATATATCCATGTTCACTTTCCGAATTATAAATAATTAGTTTAACAAGAGAATAGAATAGAATAGATTAGGGTGTATATGGTCGGGTTGGTTCATATTTTTTAAATATCAATTAAATTATTTGTGTAAGATTTTTTAATTTATAAACCAAATCAAATTAATAAATTTTGATTATTATTTTTTCAGGTTTTTCGGATTTTATCGGTAAAGTAATCATACAGACATATAATTAATTTGTGCTCCAAATATTTCTTTAGTCCTACAAAAATATAACTATCTAAGGTGTTTCTTAAGAAAATAACAAAAAATATGAGATGACTGATGACACTAAAATATTCAACAAAAAATTATAATGAAGTATCATAAAATAAATATTGTAAATTAATAAGTTATAATGAAAATAATCATAATTAAAAAGTATTAAATCATGCTTAAATTAGTCTAATAAGTATTAATTACATGATTAAACATCAAAGAAAAATTAAAATTAGGATGTAAACTAAAGAACAAATATTCAACATTATTGTCATTCTTAGTGTTGAATTAATTTGTTTGTTAGCATTAGTATTGATTTGAGTTTTAATTTGAGTTTTATTAGAACTAATGATATCTATGGACTATCACCTTTATTGGACCATTCAAAATTCTTAAAGCATGTTTGATATTGCTGCTAAAAACTGTTTATTTTTTGGAACGCTTTTTTAAAATAGCTTTTCAGACAAGTTCTTTTCAAAAAAACAATTTGTATTTGACAAATTCATTTGAAAAGTGCTTTTGATAAGTAATTTGTGTTTGACTTATTTTTAAAAAAAGTATTTTTGAGAGTCAAATTACGAAAAAGGACAAGTATCAATATTAATTAATTAAGATGTACATATTCAAATTTTCAATCAATATTATACATAGATTAATATTGTTGAAAACTATTGAAAAGAGGAATCTTTTCGTTATTTGTTACATATTTTTTTGAAATCAATCATAGCAATTTTTTTTTTACTATACTCTAAAGTTTTAAGAAATTAAAATTAAAATAAAATAATACGTAGATTAATAATTTCTTTTTTTGTTATTTGTTACTTTTTTGGGATGATTGTTACTTTTATTTTTAATTATGTATAATAATACGTAACATAATATATACAATATAAAGTATAAATAATAATATAAAAACATAAATAAAAAAATAAATTATCATATAATTTTTTTTAAAAAAAAATGAAAATTAACCAAACTTATGAGATATGTTAATTAATTAATAAGGGATATATTGATAAATATGTATATATGTAAAGGATATTTAGGCTTAAAAAAATAATTTTCTGCTTCTGCTTTTTTTTTAAAAACAGAAAATTTTAGCTTCTTCCCAACAACAGAAAAAACTGCTTCTACTTCTCTTTAAAAGCAGTTCTAAGAATTTGTCAAACACTTAATTTTTCTTTAAAAAAAGTGTTTTTTTCTATAAAAAAAAAGAAGCACTTCTAGTGTGCCAACAACAATGCCAAACAGACTCTAAGTCTCAAAAACTTGAAATAATATGTTAAAGATAAAAATTATGAAAAAGTATAAGAAATATTTTGAACTTACATCAAACTAAATACTTTTATGTATAAAATAAATTTTAAAAATTATATATATAATGTCGGATTGGTTTGGTCTCGGGTTAATTTTTTTTGGTTAAAACCAAATCAACCAAGTATAACAGGATTATTTTTTCCAATATCAAACCAAGTCAAATTAAATCATTAGTCGATTTTTTTTCCAATTTGACTAAATTTAGCGTTTAGTTCGATTTTATACACCTCTAAAATAGATATTGAAATTTATAATCTAATGAGTGTGAAAATTCATAAACCTCTCTAATATTATTTTTTTACACCTTTTAATAATAATAGGTGATAAAAATTAAGTTAAAACACAACTTTACATGCACTGATTCATACTTGCATCTCAAATTTAAAATACATCTTGCTAATTTGTCTTAAACTCTATCTCAAATGTACTTATTCCACATTTAAAATACAAATTCCTTCTTTGAAAACCCATTCTTCTAGTCTTGAAATAAGCATGAGTTGACATGTTTCATTTTTAAGATTTCAAATTCTACAATTTAAGGAGCTTTACTTGTGGCATGTAAATTTTCTTTGGGTAATTTGGTGGTCTAAAAGATTGTTTATATTGACATTATATAAGAATTAAACTTTTTCGAGTTGTAGCACCAGAGCTGACTCTGGAGCCAAATCCAGCCAAAACCCCAGACGAAAATGCTAAAACCAGAACCCCGAAGAGTGGATCACCGCCAAATGTAACGGGAACGAGGAGGAAATTGCAGCTGAATACCTCACATAGTGAAGCAGCGGATGCTATCGTGGATACCCCGGAACAAGGCAATGAAACAGTAGCTAAGGAGGCTATGAAAGATGCTGGAGAAGCTGAGAAAGAAGATGAACCCTGGGTTAATATGTTTAAGAAGAATAGAAATACAGGAAATGGTATGCCCTTAGACTACATCACGCACCAATTTGTGGATAGTGAGATAGTAGTTCAACTTGAAAAGGAGGAGGTTGAAAGAGAAACTGAAAAATGAAATTGTCCCCTAATTGTTTATTCTACTGAAGATTGTCCATGATATAATGCAATGCATAGATTCGTGACACAAAATTGGAATGTTGCTGAGCCAAGTATCTATATGAATGACCAAAGGTATTTTATTGTTAAGTTCCAATCAATGGAGGATACCCAAGAAATACTGAGGGCTGGACCTTATTCTATAAATAACAAACCCCTGATTTTGAAGAAATGGTAAGCAGATTTTGACTTTAGTAAAGAATTCCCAACAGATATCCCCTTATGGGTGAAGCTGCCGTACTTACCATTGAACTGTTGGGCTTCGAATTCACTAAGCCGAATTACTAGCACTATAGGTATTCCTATGTTTGCTGATGAATGTACAGCTAAACAGATGAAAAAATCATTTGCAAGAATGTTAATTGAAGTCAATGTTACTAAACCACTCCCTGATAAAATTGTTGTGAAGGATCCCAAGGGTAAAATGTTTTTACAGCAAGTTATCTATGAATGAAAACCAATGTTCTGTGAAGTTTGTCAAGTCATAGGGCATAAATGTGACCCTACTCATCATCCTGGAGGACAAGGACAAGCTAGAAGAAGAGGAGGGCAAGCATGCCAGAAAACGGTGGTGCAAAAATGGATAAATAAAGGACCAATCCTACCAGTGGCTAAAACGGCACAACAACATGGTGATGTGCTTGTGATACAACAGATGGAAGCTGCAAACATGGTGAAGGGATAAATTACAAACAAAGAGGAGTATAACCAAACTCAACAAAGAGGTAAAAGTCCAAAGTTTACACCCGAAGACTTTCCAGTGCTATGCTCAGTGCCTATCAAGAACAGATTCAGTGCAGTCAGTGCAGTGGGATAAGTACTGAGCCTCCAGATAAGGGGAGGATTACCCATTCCATATGACTTGGTTATTTTGGAATGTTAGGGGGTGAATAAAAAATACAAGCAGAAAGAAGTGAAGAAGTTTTTTCACAATAAGCACATTAAGCTGACAGGCTTAATTGAGACTAGAGTAAAACATCCTAAAGTGGATAGGATCATGAATAACCTTAATCTGGGATAGAGTCATATACACAACTATCAATCAGCTAGCAATGGGAGAATTTGGATCATTTGGGATAAACAATCCTACTCAGTCACACCTATAGAAGAGGATGCACAATGAATTCATTGTTTGGTGAAAGGTATTGTGACAGATGTGGAATGCTATTTAAATGTTACCTATGGTTTCAATACTATTGAACAAAGGAGATCAATATGGCATCATCTCCAAAATATGGCTCAAAGTGTAGTCATTCCTTGGATAATTTGTGGGGACTTCAATGCCTTTCTTTATCCCCAGGATAGACTATCGGGCAAGCAATCCAATATGCTGACATTAAGGACTTCTCAAATTGTATGGATGATGAAATGGAGACATGTAGTACTTGAATATGAATTGCCAAATATTTCTAACCATGATCCTATGATCCTAAAAGTAGCTCATTGTCAAAGTAACATCAAAGTACCTTCCAGGTTGTTTAATGTCCAGGCAGAACACAGTAGATTTGGCTCTATTGTTCATGATATATGGAAAACTTGAAAGGCTACTCAAAGTATGAACAATGTGTGGTGTAAATTGAAGGCCCTTAAGCCAGTCCTCAGGAAGCTGAATAATGAGGAATTTAGAAGTACTATTCAGAGAGTGGAGAAAGCTAGAAGGGACCTGGCAGAAGTGCATCAAAGCTCAATACAATGACACTTTACTAATGCAGGAACCCAATATTCTGAAGGAACTTGAAAAATGGTCTATGGTAGAGGAGAATATCATGCAGTAAAAGTCCAAAGCTAAATGGATTAAAGTAGGGGACTCAAATACTAAGTACTTTAATGTTGTTATGAAGGAAAGAAACCAAAGGAAGTAGATCACTCCACTAACTTCTCTTAAGGGTGCTCAACTATCTGACCAAGGATAAATCAGAGAAGAAGTAGTAAATTTCTACAAAGGCTTAATGGGATCTTCTACAAAGAATTTACCAGCAATTAATACAATAGTGATGAAGAGAGGGGTAGTACTGTCCCAAGCACAAATAGTACAATTGTGTAGCCCTATAACTGAGACTGAAATTGCATAGTTCCTGGAAACTATTGGTGATGATAAGGATCCAGGTATTGATGGATATAATGTTGTATTCTTCAAGAAGTCCTCATAAATTATCAAACATGAGGTCACTGAAGCTGTAATGGAGTTTTTCAATACAGGTATACTTTAAAAGCCTATTAATTGTACCACTGTAACTCTTTGTGCCTAAAATGTTTGGCTATAAATAGAGAGACTTCTCTCATTTTTCAAACATTAAAATATTTTCTCTCTTCTGCATACATTTTCTTACAAATTAAATTATCGATCGACTCATTTTGTGTGTGTGCTCTCGTTGCTGATTTTGAGTTCACTGAAATTATTAAAGTTTGAGGTACCACTACTTCTTTTACAGTTAATCCATTTTATCTTGAGAGGAATTAATCTACAACCTTTGGGTTCGAAATGAATTTTCAAAAGGAAAATGGAAGATGATGGAACTACTGACTAATACAAAGCAAGACTTGTTGTCAAAGGCTTTAGACAAAAAGAAAGTCTTGATTATTTTGACACATACTCGCTAGTGACTAGGATTACATCGATTCGGATGTTAATTTCCCTAGCTGCAGTATATGGTCTTGAAATCCATCAAATAGATGTGAAAACTACCTTCTTGAATGGAGAGATGGAGGAAGAGGTTTACATGGAACAACCTGAGGGCTTCGTAGTTCCTGGTAACGAAATGAAACTGTGCAAACTTGTTAAGTCACTCTATGGACTAAAACAAGCACCGAAACAATGACATGCTACATTTGATCAAACCATGTTGGCCAATGGATTTAAGATCAATGAATTTGATAAATGTGTTTACATTAAGACGTTCCAAATCAAGAGGTCATTGTATGCCTATATGTTGATGACATGCTAATAATGAGCAAGGACATTACTAATGTAAAAGCTACTAAGTGTATGCTCGCTAGTAAGTTTGATATGAAAGATCTAGGAGTTGGCCATTTGATATTGGGAATTAAAATTCATAAAACTCCTCACGGTCTAGCATTGTCTCAATCTGATTATATTCGAAAGGTACTTGAAAAATTCAAGTACTTGAATTTCAAAAGGGCAAAGACACCAATTGATGTGAACTTTGATCTTGCTAAGAATAAATGTGAAAGTCAGTCTCAGTTGGATTATGCCAGAGTATTGGAAAGTTTGATGTACATCATGAATTGTACACGACCAGACATAGCCTACACTATAAGTAAACTGAGTCGATACACAAGTAATCCCAATACAAATCATTGGATGGCCATGAAGAGGGTTTTGGGGTACTTAGATGACACTCAAAATTATGCTAAGCATTACAACACATATCCAGCAGTTGTTGAAGGATATAGTGATGCAAATTGGATTACTCGATCAACTGAAATTAAATCCACGAGTGGATATGTTTTCACTATTGGTGGAGGAGCAATATCTTGGAAATCATCCAAACAAACATGTATAGCTCGCTCTACAATGGAGTCTGAATTTATCGCCTTAGACAAGGCAGGTGAAGAAGCTGAATGACTCCGGAATTTCTTAGAAGATATTCTGTTTTGGCCCAAATCAATGGCCCCTATATGCATACATTGCGATAGTCAAGATGCAATAGGAAGGGCTAGAAGCGTTATGTATAACGAAAAGTCTCTTCACATATGACAGAGACACAACTCTGTTAGACAACTAGTCTCTAGTGGAATTATCGTAATTGACTATGTAAAGTCAAAGGATAATGTGTCGGATCCCCTTACAAAAGGCCTAACTAGAGAGAGAGTTGAGAGATCATCGACGGGAATGGGACTATGGCCGAGGACAAGTCATCGTGGTGGAAACTCTACCGAGAAGACTGGAAATCCCATGATCTAGGTTCAAGGAGATCAAACAAAGTCGTAGATAACGGTTCAACATTGTCAAAATTATTTTATGGTCCATTCTCATGATGAGACAATGTTCAGTAACCAGGATAAAGGCATTAGGACTTTTTAATGGTTTCTAAGTTTGATACAGGGTATATCTGTAACACCTTTGTCTTAGAAAGAACTTTTTTTTAAAGAACTAAATTGGAAAGAGCTAAATTGTGAATTTTGCAAGTTAGCCTTAAATTATGAGTTTTGGGTCAACTTCAAATCACCATAAATTTCAGGGCAGGATGAGTTAGGTGATCCATAAGGTATCAAATGAAATATATTTGAGTCCTCTTTCCAACGCCACCGAGTTTGCTAAATTTTGAGTTTGGATGAGGGAGATATGGCTGTTTGAGTTCAGCCTGCCCGATTAAGGAAATCCATCCAGATTAAGAAGGGGTATTTTTGGTCTTTTCCTTACCCCACTAGCCTAACTCATTTTTAGTAATATTTTAGGGGTCTAAATTGACTTAGATCAGTTTTTACAATTCTAAAATATGCTTAGGATTTAGAGAGAAGTTCAAGAAGAGAAAAAGGGAGAAATAATTCAAGCGTTCAAAATTTTCTTTTAATCATCATGGGATTTCGCCAAGGATTCGATCCTAACAAGGTATTTAAGTTTTCATAGTGATGGGTTCATTCACTCACACGTCAATCATGAGTTTCTTTTATGAATTTCATCCATAAGATTGGGTATATTGAGTTCTTGATGAGTTTCTTGAATGTTTGTGCTTCATTCTTTGATATGAGGTTTCGTTGAGTTCTTGCGATGAGGATCTTGTATTTGAGTATTGTTCTTGAGTAATTTTGAGTGGATTTCATTGTAATTATATTGGGTCTAAGAATCCTAAAGAGTTTGAGGGAAATCGTTCGATTCTAGGGGAGTTAGACGTGAAATTGAAGTAAGAAAATTCATCAAAAACCTAGGCATAGGGGGAGGGAGCCGCGCCACTCAGTGCTCCTCGAATCATCTTCTGTAGTTTAGGGGCTGGCGCCCCGCGCCACTCAGTTCGCTAGGGTCTCTAGGTCCCCTACCCTTCCGTCATTCTTTCCACGTGTGTTCCCTCGAATAGTACCTATGTCCTCTACTTGATATCCATACTTAAAATCTTCATTAATCCTTGAGAGATCATGCATATCTAAGTCATAACTCTTGAATTCATAATTCAAATTCAAGATAGAGTTAAGAGTAAAGTTTGAGGAAGTTTTATGAGTTATTTGAGAAGTCTTTTACAAACTTTTAAAACTTGTTTTAAGACTTGAACACTTGAGTATGAGGATGAGGAGAGTTTAGTTTCATTTTTTCAAAATGAATAAATGGGAACTAAGTATTCCCAAGAGTAAATGTTCTACATTTAAAATGAGAGGAAACTTTGATTTCCAAATGAGTTCATGAGGAGTTATTGAGCAGAATCTCTTTTAATAGAATATTTTGAGTAATAATCTCAAAGTATGAGAATGAGGAAATGTTTTTAAGCATATGAGCATGAGTTATATTATTGGGAGTAGTATTGAGAAATGATATGGGGAAGAGTTCAGACAACTCAAAGTCCTCATAAACCATGTATGCAAACATGGGTAAAGGGTCATACTTTTTAGAGGATTCCTTATTTATTTTTAAGCATAGCATAGTGGATCCACTTAGTTGAGGATGTCTTATACTCCGGCAAGGTATAGGTGTGACACCCAAAAAACTAGTAAGCTAAACTGGAGCTTTACGTGAGAGTTCTAGAGTTTGATGTGAGGGTTAGAGTCGTAGATTCGACTTCCCGTATATAGAATGAAGGTTTTAGGGCTAGGGCGTCAAGGTACGACCCCCAAAGGACCAACCAAGGGTCCTTGAGGGGGACCCAAAACAGTCCCTAAAAGTTGCCCAAAAAGGGGCCACCTACGGTTAGGACTCACGCCCCGTAGGTGGACCCACACCCCGTGGGAAGGGGTTGTGGGTCAAGACCCCTAAAATAGACCCCCATTACCCCATCCACGAAGGACCAGTACGGTCCGTAGACCCACCCATAGACCCATCCACGAAGGACTAGTACGGTCCGTAGACCCACCCACGGTCCGTGGGTCGGGGTCTCGTGGGTGGGGCAGTTTTGAAGTTTAGTTGTTTTAAGTTGGGGACTTAAGGGTTAATCCGTAATTAGTTAGGAGTTAAGTGGTGTCATTTTATTAGTAATTAGACCACCTATATAAATCTAATAGACCCCTAAATACATTGCTCCTAGACATTATTTTCAATTCACCAAAGAACCCTAATTCCCTCCCAAAAATCCTCTCTCTAGAAAGTGAAGAAGAAGAAGAAGAAGAAGATAAAGAAGCTAGGTCAAATTCCTCCATTGTTGCAAGCATAGTGAGGGATTTATATCCAAGGTATGTTAGCTTATTCATCCATGGATTCTTCCATCTATGGAGCCCCCTAGATTTCCCCCAATTGTGAAGATTAACCCCCAATTCTAGCTAGGGTTTCTTCCTATATTATGGGTATTGTTGAGTATGATTCCAATTGAGTGGATAGTACTTGTTTATGATTGATTTAACATTGAATTAAGATATTATGATGATATTATGCGTTTTCCATGGTTAACCCTAGTCTATTTGATGAAATTGAAGAATGTAGATTTATGCCTTGTGAAGTGAAATTGAAGACTTAGAGTTGATCTTCTAGAATTTATGTCATGTATAGTAATTTTTCAATAATAGAAGCATGTAAACACGAATTGAATTAGATTAAATTATATATAATTGATCATGACTAGTAGAGCTTGAGATTGAACCTTTATGATGAATTATGACTAGAATTGCTTAAAGATAAAGTTTGTGACTTGAATGTTTTGTGATCTAGATTTGTATGATGACTGTAAGAAGTAAAGCTTTGAGAGTAAGGCTTGTAGTCATGAATGTTGATCACTAGGGCTTTGAGAGTAAAGCTAAAATGATGAATTATGTATGTTAAGGCTTTAAGGTTGAAGCTTATATGCAAATGGTAGACTACTAGATAGAGTTGTTGTGGAAGGACTTTACCCACCTAATCTACCTCATGAATGTTTGAATGTATGAAGTAATAGAATCACATGAGTTAGGATGATTTCCATGTCTAGTGCTTGAACCCTAATTGTGATGATTCAAATTAAGTGTTGAACCTCAAGGAGGTGAAGTATGAGAATATGCTTGTAGTAATTGAACTACTTGAGTTAGGATTATATCTATGTCTAATGTAGTCATTCTAGATGTGTTGATTTGATATGAGCTTTGTCCTTGAAAGGGCAAGATATGATAGTATGCATGTGTTTATGGAAGATTAGTACATGCTTAAGTGCACTTTGAGAGTAATGTGAATATGCCCGTGACCTAGTTGTAGTATTGTTGAAAGGTTAGCCTCATATACACTTATGCATGAATATGATATGATGTGAGTAGTTTCCCCACAATATGATGATTCTAAGGTTGGAAGACTAATCTCACCTAATGAATCTATATGTAGACATGGACGGTGAAAGGTTATTCTCACGCATGATCTAATGAGCTATAGTATGATTTATGATGGATTGAGTGTCAAGACATTTTTCCATAAATATGAAGTTAAGTCAAGACTTAATATGAACTTAATGGGAATTATGCTTAGCACCAAGTGAATATTGATATGAGATGGGAGCTCTTCTATTAGTAGAGGTTGGTTGTCCCCATGGAAGCTCTTCCATTAGTTGAGGTTGGGTTTTCCTAGTAGTAATCTCTTGGGATGGATGCTCTTTCGTTTGTTGAGGTTGGGTTTTCTAGTAGCAATCCCCTTATCCCATAAATATGTGCCCACATAGGTTACTTAGCTATTAGATCCACCTAAGCTAAGAGTTTGGTTCTACCTTAGGCAAGTAGGCCAACCCTTTTTTCGATGTGGGGTAAACACCGGATTCCATGTTAGCTCACATGGTCTATGTCGGTTGAGGCTAATTCAAAAAACAAAAATATGATTATGAATTATGAATCATGGTTACTCAAGGAGCATTACTTAGCATGGATGGGATAATGGGATCTTATTCATGCATGGCACAAGTATGCTTTGAGGGTAATTATGATATGTTCCTTTTATGATATGATGATCTATGTTTATGACTTATGCTTATGATGTGTGCTTAGTTTGGATTGTAGCTTGAAAGGCCCTTCCAATGCATGTGTGACTAAAGGTAGATGTTCCCTTGTCCTTTGTGATGAGCTTAATATGAGAATAAGAGATGATACATATGAATGAAGAGCCTAGAGTGTCTAGCTTAGCATGGGTAGGATTATGGGATCTTATTCATGCATTGCACAGGCTTGCCTTGAGGTGATTCATGAAGTGTTTATCTCATATGATGTATGTTTAGCTTGGATCGTTGTTATAGTTGCCTTCCTTGCTATGTTGACTATAGGTGATAGATTCCCTTGTCTATATGAAGTAACTATAAGAATGAGACCAAATGAATGGTAAGTATGAATATGGTGACTTCAAGGTTATGCTTAGTGTGAATGGTATTATGGGATGTCATTCATGCATTGCACAAGTGTGTTTTGAGGTTACTTAAGAGTGTAGTGCTCATATGATATGAAGGTCTAAGTATAGACTATGCCATGAACATGATGTATCTCCTATGCTCAAGAATTATGTCTTATGCTGACTTATTCTTAAATGATGCTTATGACTATGTTATTGTCTATTATGCTTATGTCTCATGTTGACTAACCATTTTGAGATGCTCTTATGATGTTATGCTAGCTAACATATTTAGTACATTTTGTACTAACGCATACTCTTGCCTACATTCTTATCAAATGTAGGGTTCGGTGAGCTTGAGTTCTATCTTGGAGGCAAGGTTCTTAAAAGGAGCAAGAAGTTGAAGATTGGTGAGTCCTCATAGCTTTGAGGATAAAGCCACCATTTCCTTTATGTCTTTTCTTTATATTTTAGAATTTTGTATGGGCCGTGTCCCAAAAATCTATTCAAATTGAGTCTAGATGGTTTGAAAAAAAGTGTAGTAAAACTTACGCTTGCGTTTTATAAAGACTTTGATTGTATGGATAAAAATTTTAAAATATTCATACTTTTCTATTATCTTATGTTATGCTATGCCTAGGGCTTGTATGAGACCCCTTCGGGGTCAAGTACACGTGTTATATCTAGGGTGTATCCCTGGGTCGTGACAAACTTGGTAATCAGAGTAGAAGGTTTAGAATGGTTCTAGGATTATCTCAAACCACGTCTAGTAGAGTCTTGTTCATAAATGTGAAGCGCGACACATTTATGAATAGGAATTTATTAGATGATTAGGAAATCTCACTTCTTCATTCTCTAAGTCGTGCAATAGAGTTTAACTCTATAAGGTCTTTCTCCTTATCCGATGGTCTTCAAGGTATGACTACTCGAAGGGCTCATACTACAAGGAGCGAGGGAGAGAATGTTGGTTGTGATGCCAATTATGGCTATGTGACTAGATAGGACTTGATATGCTAGATTTAGATGTCATCCTTAGGATGGATTGGTAGTATTATTGTTATGCTCCTATGTGATTGTAGAACCCGTATAGTCAAATTGTTAGTTCCAGAATGAGCCTATCCGTGAGTGGAAGGGAGGAAAGTCTATGCTATATGTTTGGGGTATGTTTTGTCTTAAGGTTGACTTGGAGGGTTGTAAGTACCACCTAGTTGAGGTGAGGTAGAAGTGTTCAAGTGTTGACCAACTTCAAAGAGTTAGTTATCTTATAAGATTGATCTTAAGTATGGTCATTTTTAGTAGGGTGTTTAGATAATACCTAGATATGATTGGTTGGTAGACTCCACCAAGGGTGATGATATGGGTTGGAATGGTCTAGAATTCTCTTGGTCCGACCTTAGTAGACTGGAAAGAAACATGAGGGTAGAAGTTTGGCCGGCAAAGAGGTTGCTTTAATTGTGGTGAAAGTGGTCACAAAATGAAGAATTTTCCAAAAGCAAAGGCTATGAGAGAAGAGGGTAAGCAAGTTCCTCCTAATGATTCTGGTATGTGTTTTATGCTCTATGAGATTCCGGTATTGCTTGTCTTTTGTGACTTGATATGCTAGACCATGATGTTGTCTTTAGTATGAATGGGCTTCATTTTTGTTTTATGATATTGATGGTAGAACCCTACTTGGCCATTTTGAGTTTTGGATTGGTTGAAAGATTTGAGGAATAAGGTGTTTCAGTAATGCCTAGATGGGTTGAGTGAGTAGACTCCTCTTAAAAGTAGTAGTGAAATCCACCATGGTCTAGAATGATCTTGTGTGATGGATGTGAAAGCTTAGTGATGACTTGCTCCGACCTTAGAATTGAAAGAAACGATTCTTAGAAGAGTTCGTATAGGCTTACTCCCAAGGGGGAGATGATGTGCTTAAATAGCAAGGTCGTTGAGTGCTCTTAATGTTCATGATTTGAGTTGGCTTGAAATATTCACCTTGAGGGGTGTATTGAGTTGGGAAGTTTAGTCCCGGTTTTGTAGGCTCATCATATGAGATTTTGAGTGGAGTTGGTAAGATTGCTTGTGAACTAGAGTTGCTTATGAGTGGTACCGGTGTATCCGGTTTTCCATGTCCCTAGGATATAGAAGGGTGTTGGGGGCACGACATTCATAAATTCCTTAAGAAGAGTTAGGAATTAATGAGAATATCTCTAATTTCAAAATACCGGTAGGGATCTTAGACCGGCAAGTTAAGAAATAGAAGAGCAAGGAAGTTACTTCAATGAATGTTTTAAGGAATGGTCTTTGAGTGAGGGTTTTAGATGAGGGTGCTACTTGGGAGGCCAAGGGCCAATATGAAGTCCCGATATCCTCATCCTTTCCCTTGTATTCCTCCTTTAGCATTAAGATGATGAGTTCCTCATGTTTTGTTTTTATTTGAAGTCATGTGCGATTTGTATGTTTCCATGATTTCCTTATGTGGTGCATGTTCATGAAAACTTGTGTTTAGAAAGAAAATGGAGTTGCATGATTTATTTTCCTCATGTTGTAGTGCATTGAGTATGAGTTGCCTATTTGACTTCATGAACATTCCTTAGTTTGGAGTTGACAGATTCCTTCTTAAATAAATGCTTTTTGAGAGTAAAATGCATATGAGCTCAATGAGAGTATGTTGATCATGTTATGACTAGGAGATGGTAGTTCCTCCTTGAACATGATTAGGTTGTTAGATGTAGTTCCCACTTCCTTATGTTGCATTGACTATGTTTAGCTTGGAGATGAAGTTCCTTCTTTGTTTGTGTGCATTTAAAGGTGTTGCATGCATGATGGGCTGCTAGTCTAGAGTCGTTTCCTTTAATAAGTGTTTAGAATCGTCATTCGAGGATGAATGTTCCCAAGGGGGAGATATTATAACACCCGAAAAACTAGTAAGCTAAACTAGAGCTTTACGTGAGAGTTCTAGAGTTTGATGTGAGGGTTAGAGTCGCAGATTCGCCTTTCCATAATTAGAATGAAGGTTTGAGGGCTAGGGCGTCAAGGTATGACCCCCCAAGGACCAACCAAGGGTCCTTGAGGAGGACCCAAAACATTCCCTAAAAGCTGCCCAAAAAGGGGCCACCTACGGTTGGGACTCACGCCCCGTGGGAAGGGGTCGTGGGTCAAGACCTCTAAAATAGAACCCCAGTACCCCATCCACGAAGGACCAGTACGGTCTGTAGACCCACCCATGATCTGTGGGTCGGGGTCTCGTGGTTGGGGCAGTTTTGAAGTTTAGTTGTTTTAAGTTGGGGAGTTGGGGGTTAATCCGTAATTAGTTAGGGGTTAAGTGGTGTCGTTTTATTAGTAATTAAACCATCTATATAAATCTAATAGACCCCTAAATACATTGATCCTAGACATTATTTTCAATTCACCAAAGAACCCAAATTCCCTCCCAAGAATCCTCTCTATAGAAAGTAAAGAAGAAGAAGAAGAGAAGGAAGTTAGGTCAAATTCCTCCATTGTTGCAAGCATAGTGAGGGCTTTATATCCAAGGCATGTTAGCTTATTCATCCATGGATTCTTCCATCCATGAAGCCCCCTAGATTTCCCCCAATTGTGAAGATTAACCCCCAATTCTAGCTAGGGTTTCTTTTTATATTATGGGTAGTATTGAGTATGATTCCAATTGAGTGGATAGTACTTGTTTATGATTGATTTAGCATTGAATTAAGATATTATGATGATATTATGTGTTTTCCATGGTTAACTCTAGTCTAATTGATGAAATTAAAAAATGTAGGTTTATGCCTTGTGAAGTAAAATTGAAGACTTAGAGTTGATCTTCTAGAATTTATGTCATGTATAGTAATTATTCAAGAATAGAAGCATGTAAACATGAATTTAATTAGATTAAAGTATATATGATTGATAATGACTAGTAGAGCTTGAGATTGAACCTTTATGATGAATTATGACTAGAATTGCTTAAAGATGAAGCTTGTGACTTGAATGTCTTGTGATCTAGGTTCGTATGATGATTGTACGAAGTAAAGCTTTGAGAGTAAGGCTTGTAGTCATGAATGTTGATCACTAAGGCTTTGAGAGTAAAGCTAAAATGATGAATTATGTATGTTAAGGCTTTAAGGGTGAAGCTTATAAGCAAATGGTAGACTACTAGATAGAGTTGTTGTGGAAGGACTTTACCCACCTAATCTACCTCATGAATGTTTGAATGTATGAAGTAATAGAATCACAGGAGTTAGGATGATTTCCTTGTCTAGTGCTTGAACCCTAATTGTTATAATTGAAAGTAAGTGTTGAGCCTCAAGGAGGTGAAGTATGAGATTATGCTTGTAGTAATTAAAATACTTGAGTTAGGATTATATCCATGTCTAATGTAGTCATTTTAGATGTGTTGATTTGATATTAGCTTTTTCCTTGAAAGGGCAAGATATGATAGTATGCATGTGTTTATGCAAGATTAGTACATGCTTAGGAGCACTTTGAGAGTAAAGTGAATATGCTCGTGACCTAGTTGTAGTGTTGTAGAAAGGTTAGCCTCATATACACTTATGCATGAATATGATATGATGTGAGTAGTTTCCTCACAATATGATGATTCTAAGATTGGAAGACTAGTCTCACCTAATGAATCTATATGTAGACATAGACGGTGAAAGGTTATTCTCACACATGATCTGATGAGTTATAGTATGAGTTATGATGGATTGAGTGTCAAGACATTCTTCCATAAATATGAAGTAAATCAAGATTTAATATGAACTTAATGGGAATTATGCTTAGCACCGAGTGGATATTGATATGAGATGAGAGCTCTTCCGTTAGTAGAGGTTGGGTGTCCCCATGGGAGCTCTTCCGTTAGTAGAGGTTGGGTGTCCCCATGGGAGCTCTTCCGTTAGTAGAGGTTGGGTGTCCCCATGGGAGCTCTTCCGTTAGTAGAGGTTGGGTGTCCCCATGGGAGCTCTTCCGTTAGTAGAGGTTGGGTGTCCCCATGGGAGCTCTTCCGTTAGTAGAGGTTGGGTGTCCCCATGGGAGCTCTTCCGTTAGTAGAGGTTGGGTGTCCCCATGGGAGCTCTTCCGTTAGTAGAGGTTGGGTGTCCCCATGGGAGCTCTTCCGTTAGTAGAGGTTGGGTGTCCCCATGGGAGCTCTTCCGTTAGTAGAGGTTGGGTGTCCCCATGGGAGCTCTTCCGTTAGTAGAGGTTGGGTGTCCCCATGGGAGCTCTTCCGTTAGTAGAGGTTGGGTGTCCCCATGG
>JAJONR010005654.1:0-52739 GCA_029582245.1 Solanum etuberosum | reverse complement strand
TTTTTTTTTTCAAAAATAAATAAATTGTATTTTGTTTTTAAAATTGGCCAAGCTAAGACTTAAAGATAAGTTTAATTTATAGAGGGGTGGTTAAATGAACTATGGTGTTTTAGTAGAGTGTTAATTGTTAAGAACTTACATATCTAGAAAATAATTAAGAGTAGCGTAAATAAAGATATTGACTACGTGTATATGATGGACAAGACAAGAGATAGGGTTAAGAATGAAGTTATATCCGGGATAAGGTGGGAGTGACCGACAAGATGACATGTAAAGAAAAGATGCTATGGTATCTGCTCCAACAAGAAGGTGTGAAATGTTGGATATCGGGGAACCCAAAGAAGCAACAGGGAGAGATGATTAGCTAGACATGACATAACACTCCTGCAACTTATTAAAGATACGATTGTAGAGGGTATGAAGATCGAGAATTAGGATAGAATGTTAGTAGACAATCATGTTGTATCCTCTGTTGATTCAATATTGTATTATTTGTTATAATAATTACTCATTTCTCTAATATTTTAACATGATTTTTTTACTACTATATTTTTTTATAATTTTTTAGTGAATCCATGAGAAACTTACATTCCACATGAGTGTCCTCAAGTGTGTATAGATGGCGAATAATTTTTGTTAGGTAGTTGTAGTATTCTATTAATGTTATATAATTGACTCATGTAAATAAACCCAATTAAGATAAGCTCTGAAAAAATAGAATCTACCTAGAAATTATTAGACCTATTGTTTGGAACATGTCAAAAACTCAAAATAATTTATGTAATTAGCCGTCAATTAGTCAATTAATGAACTTTATTTTATATCAAACTTATGAAACTCTTGGGGATTTCTTGGAGTTTAAGAGAAAGACTACTTACTTAAACAAACCCAAAAGTCTATGCATTATTATAAAATGTTATATGTATCTGGTTCGAGTCTTGAGAATGAAAAAAACTCTCGATGGAACACATTCATAAACAGAGTTAGGATACCAGATAATTAAATAGCTTATATAAGGTTAAAATTATTTTTCCATATATAAAATATAGATTCAAAATCTTCTTCACTTCATCAAATGTTTACTTCTTTATTATATTTTGAATATCACCTTTGTGAAAAATTCTAGTTCCATAACTGAACGTACTTTTCTGCTTATGTACTTAGCCTGGTCGTCGATTCACACAATTAGTCATTGCGCATGATGGAAAAGCCAATAATGCAAAGCTACCATATGTATTGGATTATGAATGATCGCTACTAAAATCACATTCGTATTAAAAGTGATGCATACGTCTGTCGCACGATGCATAATCTGAATTAATCGGACCAGTAAATTTTAAATAAGAAAATCCAATCAACTACCACTTTCTCTTTTTTTTTACAAGAGCTAGAGTTCAGCAAAAGTAAGTTAAAAATAGGTCTGTCCTTTTGACTTTGTAATTATAAATATATGACTCAAAAAATTCAAATTTTCTTCTTTTTTACTGTTTTAAACCCCAACCCCCCTCCCCACCCCACCAACCCAAAGTCACCCCTTATTATTTAATATAAATATTAGCTATAACTAAGAAACTCTTGTCCATTTGTCTATATATCTTTTTTATAAAATCTCCCAAAAAAACCATTAGTGTGTGTAAAAAAACACATACAAGAAAAAATGGGAAGAGCTCCATGTTGTGATAAAGCAAATGTAAAAAGAGGTCCATGGTCTCCAGAAGAAGATGCTAAACTTAAAGATTTTATTCACAGATTTGGTACTGCTGGAAATTGGATTGCACTTCCTCAAAAAGCAGGTAATTATTAATCAACTTACTTTTATCTGTCTATCGGAAACAGTCTTTCTATCTCGGGATAAATTATGTGTACATGTTATTCTAAGTACTTAGACCTATTTATGTGATTATACTAAGTATGTTATTATTGTTATAGTCTGAATATTTTTTTTGATGGTATAAGTGTTTGAATATTTTTCAGGACTAAGGAGATGTGGAAAAAGTTGTAGATTGAGATGGCTAAATTATTTAAGGCCAAATATAAAGCATGGTGATTTTTCTGATGAAGAAGATAGAGTTATTTGTAACTTGTATGCCAATATTGGAAGCAGGTATTTTATTTATTTATTTGCTATTTTAGGTTTCTATGATGACTTTCAGACTTAAAAATAAATAATTGTTCCCACTAAAAATGGGAAAAAAAGAACCTCAATAAATGAGAAAAAGGGGAAAAAATATTTATATATATTTAAATTAGGGTTCAGAAAGAAATGCAATTAGTATGTTGGATGTTTTAATTAAAGATTCTTCCATTTATAGACAATTTTTTTCTGCATGCATGACAGGTTTAGATCTAGGATAAACTCTTTGTTTATTTAACAAAGTTCAACCAACCCCCCCAAAAAAATCTTCATAGTGCATATTTTTGGTAGAATTTTAGTGTTCATGTTTAGGGAGATTTGGTTTTATAATCTGTTACATGTTCACGAAAGATAGTTAATTTATTTATTTTTAACATGTACAATTATGTTGGCAGGTGGTCAATTATAGCGGCTCAATTACCTGGAAGAACGGACAATGATATCAAGAATTATTGGAACACGAAGCTCAAGAAAAAGCTCATGGGATTAATAATACCTAATAACAATTCTTCTTCTTATAATAATAATTACCAAAAAAAATTACTATATTTTCCATCTACTTCTCTTCATCAAGCCCAACAAAATCTTGGGCCTTTTATTACAGGCCAACAACAGCCCATTATTATTCCATCAGCCCAACAAAATATTATGTACACCAATAATAACAACAACTTGATGATGATAGCCAATAATTTGCAAAATTATCCAAATTTTGGTGCTACAAATTATAATTTGCAAAATTATCCAAATTTTGGAGAAGTTGCAAGTTGTTCTTCATCAGATGGAAGTTATTGCAGCCAAATGAGTTTTGGTACTAATAAAGATATTATTAATATTAAAAGAGAAGAAATTATGAGTTTTGGACATCATGATGGTGCTATTTATGAAGAAATTAATAACCAACAATTTAATTTTGGTTATTTTGGAAATACTATGCAGGAGATTGCTACAAGTTGTTGTACCAATGGCAATAGTGGTAGTACTACCAATAGTAGTAATAATTTGTTGGTGTACAATAATGATGAAAATTGTAACAAATCAAATGAGATAGGGATGATTTATTACTGAAATGACAAAAAATGTAAGTACAATTATGGAAGATTTGATAGTTGTTGTGTTGTTGGGGGTATGGGGTTTATTGCCATGTAGATTTTGAACTTTTTTTGGGGTTTTGTGTAGCTCTACTTATGTTGGAATTGAATGGAAAAAGAAGTTCTTGATTTCATTTCACTTGTGTTCGGTATTTATTGTGAGATTCTGATTAATTTAAATTTGTATGGCGTAAAAAAAAAAAATTCTTCAAACTTGATGTATGGTACTTGTTTTGAAATCGTCATGACTAATTTGATTTGCATAATGCATCCCCATAAAACTCATTTAATGTTTTGTGTAGCTACTTATGTTGGAATTGAATGGAAGAAAAAAAAGCTCTTGATTTCATATCACCTTGTGTTTGATATTTATCGTGAGATTTTGATTAATTTAAATTTGTATTACAAGGCTTTAAAAAACCTGATGTATGATGGTACTTGTTTTGGAATTATGTTTATTTCCATTTGCACCCCGTAAAACTCATTTAATGTTTTGTGTAGCTACTTATGTTGGAATTGAATAGAAGAATCAAGAATTAAGTTTTTTATTTCATTTCACCCGATGTTTATTATTCATTTTGAGTTCTGATTAATTCAAATTATGTATAAAAAAAAAATCTTTCAAACTTGATGATTGATACCTGTTTTGGAGCCGTGACTAATTCGATTTGCATTCCGTAAAATCTATTTAAGAAAGAAAAAACAGATGTTTTTTTTTTTCATTAAAGGGGCAATTTAGCATATGTTAATTACCACATTAAAAAAAATCAACTTAAAGGCATTTCGATGTATAAAGTATCTGGACTTATGTAGCTTATTAAGGATGTGTGATGTAAATAACTAGTCTATTCTGATGTACGCAAGCAAGACTAGTTTTACGATACAAATTTATGATCTAAAGATTACACATAGATAATTTTATCTTTACACCAAAATAAGAATATAGCTAGAAATTTTCACCTAATAGATTCGAATGATTAAAAAAAGCTCTCATATTTCTATTAATTTATTGAGTGTAACAAACTATAGAAATTCAAAGAATCTTTGTATGATGAGAATGAGTCATGCAAGTAGAAAAATAGATAATAATACAAGGAAATATATATTTGGGGATTTGCATGGTGGTTCAAGATTTGAAAGTGACAGAAATATTAATTAATCAAAATCTCAGTCTTATTTTTTTATAATTTAAAAAAACATAATATTTATTTAATTGATCTCTAGTTTTATATACTATGATTAAAAATAGTAAATACTCAGACGCATTTCATGGCAATGAAGAATTTGATTCTTAATATCAGTAAAATTGTCCCATGTAATATTTTTGTCCCATTCGGCGAAGCAATTTTGAATCTTGATTGTGTCATACTTGGATACACTAGCTAGTATATTCCATACGCTAATGATGAGATGAAAATTACTCACTTTTATTGATTTCCGTGCCACCACGATAATATGATATTGAAAGAGTGGTTATAATTATTATTATTATTGTTATTATTGTGTTGATAACAATAATAATAATTATTATTATAATTATAATATTTTTATGCTTGATTGATCATTGACCATTGTTTTTTGGATAATCAAATATGGGTAAGGGTCCACATTAAAGTTTGACTCTTTGCTTAGAAATATCATCTTAGGTAAGCTTAATAATAATTTAATACACTTGGCGAATAATTCCATTTGGCAAATAAATATAATATTTATATTTTTAAAACATAATTTCTTGTTGAATTTATTTTCTATTAATACATTTAATTACTTCTTCTCCTCTAGTAAAGTTTTGAAAATGATAACTACTTTTGTTTGACTAATATTGGCCCCAACATTTTTGTAGTTTCTAGAAATTACTTCAAAATATTAACTTGAAGAAACTTTCAAATGATAACAACTTGTGAAGGCATATTGCATTTTAAAATCAGTTATGATTGCGATGGCGTGATAAGTATTTTTTTTTAATTTTTAATCACGGATTTCAAATTTGAGTCTTGTTACCTATTGGATACATAGTCGTCTTTATTAGAGTGTGTTTTACTCCTCTCCCTCATAATATAGGATTTCGTGGTGCGAATCCAGATTTAATCAAATTCCACTATAGATATCGAACAATGAGAAACGATAACAAATTAATTCAAAGAATGGTTCATTTCTTTTTTTTTTGGTTTCCCACCTGGTGTTCGGAGCCCACATTGGAACCCCGACTAAATTCGAATCGCGCACTACAGGGTCCATTTGGGGGTGGTGCTCCCAACGGGATTTTTTTTTTCATTCCCAAGACTCAAATCCGAGACCTCTGATTAAGGATAAAGCAGTCCCACCACTCTAAATCATCAAATTACAATTAGTTTTCAATCTCAATCATCAAATTGCAATTAATTTGCTTGTTTTTTAATGTCTTGATGGGACAAATTGAGGAGAGAGGCTAGGTCAAAATGATTTTAAAAATTTAAGAGATGAAAAACAAATTAATATTATTTATTTTACCCCTTATTAAAGACCAAGACTGAGCACACAAATGTAAAATAGAAAAAAATAGTTTACTATTTAATTTCTTCTCTAATTATTCTTTACTAATTACAAAATATTTAAGATTTAATTACCTACCTGTGTTTAACTAGCTAATTTGACCAACAATGTGAAAATCGTGGACAATATGAGAAAGAAAGGTGAAGAATTTCAAAGCTTTAGCAAACAGTTGAAATTTGAAACTTATTATGAGCAACAATTTTTTTTCGAGTTCTGTGTGAATGCAAAATATTTTATATATCGAGTTGTTTATTAAATTTAAATAAATATACATGATTAGTAAGTTTTTGCCTCAATTTTATCTATCATGTTATCATGAGTTTGGAATGGAATGATTTATTATTGAATAAATATCTTATTGATGCTAATATAAGACCTCTGATTAAAAATCGGAGGATCTTAATTATCCTACCAGAATTCATATTGGTAAGCTTTATGTGTTGTATATGTATCTCAATCAATAAACTTATAAGTTCTTATGATGTTTATGTTAGTTCTAAAAGTCAATATTAAATAAATAAAATATAATTGCATAACACTATTTTAATTTATTTTTATTTTTTTACACTTATTTCCATTTTTAGTTTTCTTTTCTAACCATGAACTGTTATTATTAATTTTAAATTGGATCAATCTAATATTTATTTTTTCTCTCATTTTTATTAAAACACACGTCAATCAACCATTTTTATCATAACAATCTAATGGTCGATAGATTAAAAATCATGAAGTTTCATGCTTAATTCTTTACATAGACAAATTTACGCTAAGTGATTTTTTTTCATTCAAGTCTTTATAAACAAACAAACTAACAAATACCTTATAGAATTAGTTGACGTTACACAATATATAAATTATACCACGACCTAGCTTTTCCATAGGAAAACCTCTATTTAAAGTCATATTTTGAATATAAATATACATATATTTTATCATATATATATATACAAGGATTATTATTATTTTTAATCTAAAGGTGATAATTAATCGTTCAAAAATCATATAGGTACAACATGACGTGCCATGACCTAATAGATACAAATCTTTAAAGGATAAAAAGTTATAAGAGTTTAAAAAATAAAAAAAAAGCATATGACAACAATTTGTTTTGTGGCTCGATGAATATAATTTTAGTGACAATAAAGAAAGAAAAAAAAGGGTAAAGAATATTGACAGGTGAAGGAATCACTCGTGCTTCTAACTCGGATTCTGACTAAGAGGCGTTCGATTATGATTTTATGTATGGTAATTTCGTGCGTTGGCTTTCAATCAAATGTAATGACCGATCGTGTGAATCAATTATTTTGCTCATATTATTTTGAATTATTATTACAAAATTGTAGTAATCAACATGGTAAAATGAAATCTCGAGATATTAGTTAATTTTTTCGATCAAAATTTTAATTAATCGGAATAAATCACATCTAGCATTTTTTTTTTATATTGAAGTAAAATACTATTCCTTCTATCTCGTGGCACATTTTTTTTTCAATCGGTCGGTTTGAAGAATATTTAGCTTTCCTTAATCATAAATAATTTAATTTTAAAATTCTTTTTTTATCCTTAATAAAAAGATTTAATGACACATAAATATCCAAAATTTATTTTAGACCATAAATTTCAATTTTTTTCTTTTTTATCTTAAACTCTATATCAAGTCAAACAATGTTATATAAATTAAAATGAATAAAGTAATTTTCACAAAATCACTAGCAAATATGATATGCAGACAATAATTGTCCCTTTTTATTTTTATTTTACCAACATGTGTTATCATGAAATAGTTGAGATTTCTTCATTCTTGATAAAAAAAAAAAACATCAATGTTTGAGCCCTTGTAAATGAAAAAAAAACATATTGAAAGTGCCTGCCGTAAAAATATACCCCCGATAAGCAAATTCATATTCAATCGAGTCTCAATACAGGGTTTTAGTCCTTGTGAATGGAAAAATATCTCCTCCAATACGCAAATACATATTCAATCGAGCCTCAATACGAAATACCGGAGGATAAGTACTCTATATAATCAATATATTGTCATTATAAGAGAATGTCTTTTCTAAGTGAAGTGTAAAAGGTCAAAAGTTTGTGGAAAAATTTTAACTGACAAAACTGACATTAGTCATATATGAATGAAATATATGTATAAAAATGAGTGAATTTTATATAAATTGTGATTGAACAGTATATATATATATATCTATCTATCAATTTTATCTTGTCATCAACAATCATAAATGTGACACATAAAACTCTGAGAAATTTTTGCCTAAAGATAGAAGCATAAAATTCTCTCATTCATTAAATTTAGCAAATCTATACTACTCAGAGTTCAGATCTCTTTTTTACCATATAATAAAATTTAAAATTAGAAGTCTAGAAAGTTGTTTTTCTGTCTCAAAATATTCGTCACGTCTTATTTTTTAAGAGTTAAATATTAAAAATTATACGAAGAGTATTATAAATTATTGTTCTTCTCATATTGAAAAATACATTTTAAAAATATTGGTCAAAATTTATGTAGTTTGATTCTCGATAAGTGAAACGTGACAGATATTTTGAGACGGAGGAAGTATTTTATTTTACTACTATTCCCTCCGTCCCAATTTATGAGCCATTGTTTGAATTTTAGAATCGAGATTTTGAATAATTTTTTAAAATAAAATTTATATATTTGTAATCTACGTAATTTTTATTTTTAATTATAAATCCAATTTTTAAAAGAAAAAAAGGCCAAAGTGTCAAATCGAGTTATAAAGACTACAAAATTCTGAGAAAGTATCGAAGCACCACAAAATATGAAGGATAAAGAACCGATCACGACATATAGGATATATGTATGTACTAAAAATATTGTTTTTATCGGTTTTTGGTTTTCGAGATTATTGGATGTACGAACAAAATTACATATAATAATATATTATGTTAAAAATATTTTTTGAATTAGTTTAACTTGACTCTGATATCAAAATTAATGATTTGATAAGACAAATATAAAGATGACATATGATCTTTTGGGTCTCGATTTATTGTCTTTGTTTGTCTACGGACCAATTTACTATATATCTTTACGGAAGTGAATTGCAATCACAGAGAGATGTAATAGAAATTTTCTTTTCCACACTTCCTATTATTGTGTTCGTTGCGTATGCAAACAAATTCGCATATTAGTAGACGAAAAGAAAAGAAATTTAAATATAAGGAATATGAATACTTTTACATGAAAACCTCTAAGGCAAAACAACGTGAACTTTGTCTGAAATAGATAATATCATATTATTTTAAATTAAAAATATCTTTGAACAGTCGGTTAAACTCAATAATTGATATCAAAATTAATAATTTGATGAAAATAGTATGAAAATAACCGAGTCATAATGATGTAGGGCTCGATTTACTATCTTTACTAGTCTACGAGTCGATTTACTATCTTATCTTCTTAACTACCACTACAAAGATTCTGAAAAGTATGGAAGCATCACAAAACATGAAGGATAAAAACCGAGAATATTTTTTTACTTTATAGTTTCCAAATAAAAAATATTTTTTTTAAAAAAATAATCAAGTTAGAGGCAAGGATAGGACGTAGAGTTTATGGTAGAAGATCGATAGAATTTAGTAGCTTTAACTTAAAATAATATATTTATCCTTAAAAATAATCTAGTATATATAAATTAAGCACTAATATAGACTTCAGTTGTTAAAAAAGAACTCATAGCTTTTAAATATTGAATCTGCTTTTCATCAGAGGAACCAATAATCATATCTTTTCGCCCTTTTCTTCATCTTGTTAGGGTAAGAATAGAGATACCCGAGTCTTAATGCAAGTAACGGACACTAGGTAGGAAATCAGAAGAAAAAAAGAAGAAGATGGTCGGTCTCATATTCCCTACAACATGATTTGGAAAACCTTAAAAAAAAAAAAAAACTTAAATAGAACATTGTATAGTCACCCACCAAATAATAACCCGCAAATGTATGTAGTAGAATGTACATATCTAATACAAAATTAATATATAGTTTTTATATATTGACTAACAAATGTAATTATTTTTTATTATTGGACCAAATGTGAAATTACTGCAATGTAAAAAACCTGTCATACATACTTCACAACATATACAAAGCAAGTGTGAGCTTTTACAGATTGTTTGGTTCGTGGACAAAATTATCCCGAGATAATAATCTTAGGACTAATTTATCCCATATCCTAAGTGGGATAAAATTACATCAAACTTGAGGTATAAATTTATCCCGGGAATAGTTATACCTTCAACATAAGCAAAGGTATAACAGCAATAACATATCAAATATAGATTCACAAGTGGAGTCTGAAGAGAATAGAGATGTACTCAAACGTCCTATCTTGGCACGTAGAGAGGTTGTTTCCGTTAACCCTCAGTTCACGGAAAAATTTAACACAAGCAAATCATATACCAATATAGTAGGATTTGTGAACAATTTAACGAGATAGGTACGTATGTGTATGTGTGTGTGGCTGCGTATAAATATTTTTGACCGAGCGATCAAATGTGTAACTTCCCCTTGAAATAATGCAGCTGTAGGCCCATTAGAGCTTCAATAATTGAAGTTTTTCTTATTCAATTTTTGTTTAACTTGCATCAAATCTATTATTTTGAAATACAGTATACATCTGTTGTGTTTACATTACACAGGTAAAAAGCTTTTTTGCCCAAAACATGGCACAAAATTCATTCACTGGCAAATTAAACACAACGCGAAAATGTCCATTTCCGGAAAAAACTCTCTTCAATCGATCTCTGAGTTGATCAAGACTCGTGATTGAAGCCTCAAGCGCTCCTGCACCAAGAATAAATCGTGTATTTAGGATCATATGGACAAGAACACGTCGTGACAGAAAATTCCAGAAGGAAATAGGCATTGTAGCAACAAACAAGTTACTCGTCTTCCTACAATGGAGATATTGAGCCTGAAGGTATAGCCTCGACTAAAAGATGCATAACATGGACACCGGAATTTAATATAGTAAAAATCACTGGTTAAGGGCATCGAGGGAAAAGATAAATCTAATGCAGGGTCTGCAAATGTGCCTTAACATGTCTAATAATCAATAAGAATGTAAAATATGAAAAAAGTATACCAAAACTTGACTACATGTCTTTGCATCAAGCTCCTGATAACCTTTAAACGCTTTTAACACCATTTAAATGTAAATAATATGAACTCCCGACAACATTTTAGCACGAGACAATTTTTTATCAGATTAACATGAGCGCACACACATGCATTGTATATCTGTATTAATCATCAATACGGTTAATCAAGTAAAATCACATGACAGAAAAACATTATACACAATGTAACCCCACATGCAAGGTCTGGGAAGGGTTGGGTGTACACAGACTTAGCCCCTACCTCGTGGCAGTTAGAGTGGTTGTTTACAAAAGACCATCGGTTCAAGTAACGCATACCAAAGCATAATTGATGTAAAAGAGAAGGGGAAAGCATAATCAATGAAAAACAGAGGAACTATCTTTATACTAACCCCTCAAATATTGGTTCTCCACACCAAGCACCAAACTAAAAGATACAACAGGAAGGAAAACATAGATATGACAGGTTCCTTTCAGTAAGGATAGTAGGTTACGTCATATCTATGTTTTCCTTCTCGTTTTTCTCTTTTCGGTGAATTCAAGGCCACACCACATAAACCAATAAAAATGTCTCAGTCTCACATAAAAAAGTTGCACATGACCTAAGTTGTGTTATCAAAATGCAAATTTAAAATTTTGGAAAAAATTAAGGCTTCTCGTAGCAATAAAATATAGCTATCAAGATATTGAGAAAAGACTTACCTGAACTAAGAAGCAGAACCAGCAGCGTCTTTGATATGTTTTGTGTCAAAGATCTCGATCCAATAGCCATCAGGATCTTTAATAAATGCAATACCTTTCATTTTTCCTGCAAATATGTTTACCTTAATTAGGAGATGAACTAAAATATATGCAAAGATCAGCTGATGATATGATATGATATGATATGACAACGAAAAGAGATCAAAGCCTTCCAGTCGAGTATCTGTAAGAAAATAGACAGAATGAAATCCAATAAAGAACAATAGCAGACGAGGGAAGAATTAATAATTTCAGAATGTGCTACACAGGGAAAATCCAATAATCTTTGAAACATCTAACACTACAGGCAGATCACAACAGAAACAGAGATCTAATGTTTTCTTGCTTAACGTTTAATTATTTTTTTTGACAAGTGCTTACGGTTTCATTTGAGGTTTGTTGATTAATTGGAAACTTTAGTAACATTATTTTGATTTTTTAATCAAACTGAGTATAAGATACTCGATCAAAGATTAACAGTTTCACAAAAATAATACTCTTAAGAGGTTGAATGGTATGGGGAATGGGATATTCCATAGGATAAGTTATCCCACCATATATAAGGGATAACTTATCCCATCATAATAGTGTAAATGGTGGGATAAATAATCCCGAGATTAATTAATATCCCTAACCAAACGCAGGATAAAATAATCCTGCATTTTATATTGGAATTGTTATTCCTTATCCCTCATACCAAACGACCCCTTAAATCCTTGACTTGGGAGCTTCCAATCATATACCTGGTAACTGGTTGCTTTTGTTTTTGGTAGTCGGTCCCTTTCTCAACTATTTCTTATTCTTGATCTTTTCTATGTTCACATTGGTCAAGAGGTGCCAAACATGACAATCAGAGTCCGTCGAGCTACCCCACTTCCTTTTTTAATTTTAAGCTTGGTCTTTTATGTTCCTGTGATCCACTTAATCTCATATCAATTTATCACTTTTTCAAAAAATGTAGTAGCCATTAGCAATAACTTTGTTATAAATGACCAGAGTACGAGAAGGATCATCCTTATAAGGCATGAGGCACATAGGCTTTTACTATTTCAATCTTCCGAGACCACCATCATTTGTCCTGTTAACCTCTCCATTAGTTTATATTAGGGATTATCTTAGATTTTATTTAGCAACCTCTATTAAATCACACCACATCTAGCTTATTCTTGCATGAGTTCTCGTTCTCTCTTGGATTGTTCTTTTGATCGAGTACAATCTAATTAGTGTCAAGTTATATTTGATTGTTCTTGATGTTAACTGATTGTGCTCTAATTGTTTGAATTCCCCTTTCTTTCTAGCTATCTTTGATTAGTGTTTATTATAGGAATTTCAAGTTTAACTAATTCATAGAAAAATTCTTGTTATTTCCCCTATCTGAACCCTAAGCTTCTATCCTTAATTTCTTGTTGATACAATATTGTGTTCTTGGGGTCCGTTTTTGTATCACCTTCTGTTAAATGCTCTACACCTTTTGGATATGTTGGTGTGGGTTGAATGTTATTTGATATTTCAGAAAAGTAAGATAAAAATGTGGTTTCTCAATCCAGTTCAGAAACAAAATATCGAGCCACGACAAAGGCAAGTTGCAAATTATAACGATCAAACAACTACTTCAAGAACTGAAGTTAGACTAGTCAAATGAAACTTGTTTTAATCAGATACACTTCATAGCGGTTTCTCAATCCAGTTCAGAAACAAAATATCAAGCCACGATCATGGCAAGTTGAAAATTATAATGATCAAACAACTATTCCAAGAACTGAAGTTAGACTAGTCAAATGGAACCTGTTATAATCAGATACTTTTCATATTTACATCCAATTAAGTATTTCATAAAAAAACCAAGCACGTAAAACTCGTCCATTTATCAAAGTTACTTCCAGGAGGCATTATTGTTAAGTTTGTGAAATCAAGTAAATAATCATCCTGCAAATATATCCACTAAGTTTATTGCTTGTCCACAACATTGTATATATAACAGATAAGGTGCATACAACTTGTACTAGAGTCCCACAATGGTGAAATAAGATTGTTCAACTGATCTGCCTTGGTTGGGTTATCGTACATGATGCTTGCTTGACAAGATTTGAAGAAAAGAGGGTGCAACTTATCAACTATATATGCTACTTTTTCAAGAAATTAACAGAATCAGTCTATATATTATTTTTTTTGCATAGTAAATACAAATGACAGATCAGTGTATGTTCATGTCTACAGGGATAGAGTGGGGGATGCCAGAAAATCTAAAGCTTGCACTAGAGTGGGTGATGACAGGGCCAGAGACTGATGAAGGAACGGAGGCATTTCCTTTATGAATATTTTGGACAATTTGTGTTGAAAGCTAAGTTGCAGACTCTTCACTTTCAGTGCTGCACCTGTGGTGACACGGCGTGGGTGTGGGTGAACTTTTGGGTACTTTTACCAAAATCGATTAGGGAAATTCGAGACAAAAGCTAGGCTGAAATAATAATTTAGGCATATGTTTTTTATCGTTAAAAGAGATTTGCATTAAAAAGTCAGCAACTAAAGGTGCTTTAAAGATATTTACAGGTTAACATCACTGTAGAATGTAATGAACCCAAGAAGTCTATCATGACTTCTATATTATTTGCAATAGTCATGTTACACCCACAAAACAATAAAGAGATGCATGTGTACTTAATAATTTCAGATTTGAACTTGCTCTCAGAAATTCGTGTGTTCCTTTACTCCAAATAGTCCACCATAATTTAGGCAAATTCTTATAACTCTGTTTTTAGATATTTGAATGATTTTTTAGCCGAATCCCCGCACCCATAACCATACCTAGATCCATACCCCCAAATCCTAAAATTTAGATCATGAAGGATCCGACCTCTAGATTTGCACCCGTATCGTACACCCGAGTCCGAGCAACTTAGGTTAAAAGAAATCTTAGGTTCTTTAAAGGGGAAAATAGCATTTACTTTTTGTAAAATCCAAACGTCGTAAATGAACTAGATAAAGTACTAGAATACTTTAATTCCTCAATACTTGAGAAATAAAGAAAGAAGTCTTTTTATAAAAAACTGGTAAGATTATTAAGAAAGAATCTTACTGACTAATAGCAGGCACGTGAACAAACACATAAGAGAAGATAAGATGAAGAGAATATTTATGAGTGAGAAAGGTTAAATTTTACTTCTCATAGCTAGGAGGCCTACTGTACCTATGAGATTCATCCATCAAAGCTCAAATAATCAAAGGTCAGCATAGCATTTCCTTAGTGATGCATAGCCAAGTTCAATTCACTTGTTAAGCTAGCATTTCCATACAAATGTCGTCTCCAAGAGGCCTACAAAGTAAGGTTAAATTACCGTCAAGAGGTTTCTTTACAAACGCCACTCCCAGACTTTCAAATCTCTCGCAAGCCTTGTAGACATCATCAACAGTAAAACCTATGTGTCCTGAAAGAGGAGGAAACAAGTCAACCAACACCAAATAGGAATTGTAACATCTACAATGACATGCTCTAGATGCTCATAGAATTGTCGTTAGATACAAAGTAGTGAGTATCAGAAGTTAATGAAAATAGGTAGCCAAGAACTTTAAAGTGCGCAACGTTTGAACTTCATATAGCTACATAGCTTGTAACATATTTGTCAATAAAAATTGGGCTGGACAATTGTAATGTACAATATGGCCTACATTCATAACAATTTTGGCAAAGGCTTTACTTTTTCCATCCCAATATATGACATGTATCCTTCATCTACCACGAACCATATCAATTGACTTGACCAACTTCTTTACAAGGCAAAGTCTTTAATTTCAAAGAAGTCAATTTTTTAACAAAATTACTCCAATTTTCACACAATTGAAGTGTTATTCAAAACAAATTAAAGCGTAACTAGTATAATATCCTTCAACTTATCTTTACCGATCTCCAGACTTGCCAGATAGGACTAGCTAAAAAGGGACAGAGAGAGAATGCCTTCTCTAAAATGGATTCCAGAAATCAATAAGTCACCTATCTCATATGATATGTTCTTGAGAAACACAGCATTTTTTATAAGAATTATTTTCTTCATTTCAAATTGACAACTTGCTTTTGTTGTTCACCGGCCTAAAACGGAATCTTCACCTTTTCTCTTTTTTTTTTCCTTTGATATAGTGTATCATCATGTTTTATCATAGGTAGTCCAACACTTACCTGCCCTTGCCATTTACCTACCAAGCATTTAAATTAAACAGAAATTGATCGATTTCTCCCATATGTGAGCCTAACAGTCAGAAGGTTCGTCTAAAAACGAATCCACTAAGATATCTAATTGAGTGAGAGGAAAAAACAAACTATTGCCACTTTACTTCAAGACACAACAAGGTTAAGGTTTACTGCAGAAGTAAATCAATGAGGTATAAAGGGACAGAAAATGAAGACAAACAAAGAAGCTCTCTAAAGTCGAGCAAACAAAATTTTCAAATGTGCAAATTACATACCAAAGCCACGTGGTTCTGAATTTCCATTGTGGTAACCTGTAAAATTAGGGTCACTCTCAGTACCCCAGTTGCTGCAAATAAAATTGTAGAAACTATGAGTCACCAGATAGCTAGAAAATAGCAAATATCATAGAGGCACCATATACACAATAGAGCTCTTACTGTGTAAGCTCTAATGTAGCTTTCTGACTAAAGGTCCAAGCAGTACGTTCAACTCGATCACTGGGTGCTGATGTTGTATCCTATACCACCCGTAAGCAAATGTAAGTGGAATGAATATAAAAATTGGACAGGGGAAGTATATCCAAAAGGAAAGAAGGTAAACTAGCATTCTAAACACGAAGTTATCAGAAATTTACCTCATACCCCATGAAGTATAAGCTGAACTTCATCTCAGGGAAATCCAATCTCTTGAGCAAGCTGTCATGGGCAAGGCATAAATCACACTCCTTTCGTTTCAATTTGTTTGTCTTACTTTCCTTTTTAGTCCGTTTCAAAATAGAATGTCTCTTTCCTTTTTTGACAACTCTTCAATTTCAACTTTCCACATGACATGTTTAAGACCACAAGATTAAAAGACATTTTGGTACATTCTAAACAACTTGTTTGGATGGTTGTTACTTGTTGTATTGTATTGTGTTGCTAGTTTAAATGCAATGTTTATTTTGATTGTTATTTAAATTTCATTGTATCGTATGGTAAAATTCATCGTTAGGTATTGACGAAGCGTCTCATTTATATAACGACCGACTTGGCATGATCGCGGCTTTATCTCTTTTTTCTTTTGTCATATTGTCTTAAAGTATTATATAATAATCCCGCTTTATCATTTAACCTTTTTATAGTAGTTCTACCTCATTCCCAACTTAATTGAAGGTTAATCCTTCAAATTGTTGATGTTTTAGGTTATATAACAACGAAAAACGATACAATCTATCCAAACATTGTATTCATCAAAACAACACAACACAATATTATACAATACAGTATAAAACAATACGCAACAACCATCCAAACAGAGAGTACAGGCAAACAAACATTCGAAATAGATAGAAGACTTACGACATGCCCAACACTTTGGAGTAGAATTCAAGACTCACTTTGGGATCCTTAATTCTAAACATCTAAATTCAAAAAACAAAAACCAAAAAGGGGTCATTAACACAATCCATATAATCATTTACTCAGTATCTACAGTTCCACAATTTTGGGGCTTACTGTTTGTTGCAAAAAGTAACCTTTCGTTGCTTCATCAGGAGTAGCATGAAGACCTGGATTGTTAGATGGCGAATCCTTCGAATCTGAAGCCATTGATGATGATATAAACGTAGAAAAATTAGTAACCTGCAAAGAACAGAAATGGGTATTAGAAAAAATTATACAATTTTTTTTTTTTTTGGGAATCAAGAATTGATATGGGTGTTGGACCTTAGGTTTGATAGTGAAGAAAGAAGGTGTTGGAGATGAAAATGGTGATAAGGAAGGTTTATTAATGGTTGAATTAAGCAAAGAGAGTAAAGAGAAGGCTGTTCTAGGAAGTGAAGCAGCCATTTTTGGGGCTGAAGAAATACAGAAAAAAGCTAAATCTCACCTGGTGAACTTTTTTTACCACTGTGATTGGCTTTGGATGGTTTGTGTAGTTTATAATAGAGTATATAAGCAAAATTTACGCAAATCTCACTAGTTTATGAACTTATTACTTTTATTTACGAGTTTATAATATTACGAATTTTATTAAAATTTAAAAGGATACCATATATCTAGCGTGTTAGGTGTTATTCATTCTAGATTTGAACAAAATAGATTCACATGTATATGGCTCTCTCACTACTTCACTTTTCTTTCTCTCTGGCTTGCCTCTCTTCCTATGTATCTATATTTCAAAATGTATGTGGTATTTCTTATACATATATCTGGTGTGATTTGTATATATTTGGGATACATAAATCATCTCACTCGTCTCTCTCCATTTTTTGCTTGTATTTCTCTCTACTTCAATTTCAGTGTATTTGATGGCAAAAATATATGTATTTATGCATATTGAATTGAAATTTGGTAAAAAATTATTAATTAACGACACAATATATAAATATTTCAAACTATGTGAAGAATTAATAAATATGGAGAAAATAGTAGTTCAAATGTATATTTTTTATTTTATTTTTTACAAAATTGGGGATAAAGAAAAAGGATTCTAAGGTGACAAAAGAACCCTTATCAATAAGGTGGAAATTCACGTTGTCAGCCACTTAAACTACTGCTATGATTTTCCTAAAATACGATATGCACCGACCGGGAAATAAAGATTTAATTTGTATATACTAATACCATTAAAAAAAGTAGACTTACACAAATCTCATAGTGTTAAGAGTTAATTACATCATATTCCTATTCATTTCTAAATTACAAAACCCCCTTAAATTTGATGGAATCCGGATGCATCCCAAAAACGTCCCGCTACATCGTTTTCCTATTTCCAATACATCCATCAACGTCCCGATACATAGCGTTGCAATTTCATATACATCACTTAATGTCCCGATACATCACGTACGTCCTGATACATCGTGTAAAGTGATGTATTCGACTAATACATCGCTTAAAGTAATGTCCCGATACATCGCGTACATCCCGATACATTGTAAAGTGATGTATCCAACCTATACATCCCGTAAAGTGATTTATCCGATCGATACATCGTGTAAAGTGATGTATTTGATTGATACATCGCGTAAAGGGTTTTTTGTAATCTTTTTCAAATGATAGAGAATTTTAGAGAATATAGTAAAATAAGTTATGTATTTAAGTGGTTTTTCCTTCTTTTTTTTAAAATGAAAAAGTACACTATTAATGGTGTTTAATATGTTGAAGCAAATTATTTGTCTTAATTCTTTAAATTACTAATCCTAATTATCTAGATGATTACTTATAGTTGAAGCAAACTATTTAGTATTATTTTTTTCATTACGTAAAAAACTCACACATTTAAATACGAATAATCTTTTTTTTAAATATCAACTATATAACTAAATTATTTATTTTAGACTAAATATAAAAATATCAAACAACACGGATAGGAGTACGTAGAAATTTTTTATGGTGGATGAGGTATACCATGTAATAGTTGTATGAGTTGATTTTTTTTTTTTAATGATACAATTGTTGTCCTTTTGTTATTTACTTCTTGAAGTACTAATTCAATATTCAATAAATCTAAGCATTGAATGTTTGTACTAATAATTGAGTTGAATTTTTTTTTTTAATTTTAATTTATTTGATGATTTGTTTAAATGTGTGGCCCGCCCGCCTGTATTTTTTTTTTTTATTTATTGTTGGTCGTTATATCTCATAAAACGTACAAAATACGCCATAGTACCACAAATAATTAAGACCTGATAGTTATTGATATTCAAAATATACTGAATCGATTTATTTAAATTTATATTATATAAAATTTATTTAAAATGGAGAAACTCTCTATAAAAGTTTTTTTTTCATTTTCATTTTAGAGATACAAATTTGATACATTTATTAGGGGTGTACATGAAGTGGTGGTTTGATTCTTATCATTTTTTGATTTTCTTATATGATGAAATATAAATTTAGAAATAAAAGAGTTTAATATGTCTTGAATCTGAAAATGTAAGAGTTTAATATATAAATTTGATTGTTAATCCATATTTGAGACTTGAGAGTAATGTACTTCTAAGAAAATAAATATTTTTTTTCAACTATAATACTTCATATTTCTATTAATTTTCAAATTCAAATGACATATATTAAATAAAAATAATTTAACAAACTACACTTTAGACTTATTATTTTCTAAATAAAAAAATATATTTTTTGCTAAAGTAACAAATAGTAGTATTCTATTGACAAACTTAAAAACACTCTCTACTTAACTAACTAAATTTGGATACATCTCAATCTGCCACATGATATAACAAATAGTCTCAAATTCTTATAAAAATATGTTATTTATGATGAAAAATTGAGAAAAATATCAAAGACACCCTAATTTGACGAAAATTTAGAATATTTATTTAAATAATCAAGTAAATAAGCATTTTAAGGCTATCAATAGTTTGAGGGCGAACATAAAACCTACCTCACCTGCAAACTGAATCATCATAATTGGTCCTAAGAAAAAAAGACAAATAATCTTGACTTTTTCTCTAATATGAATGGTCTACCATGGCAAGTGTCATCCTCTAATCTAATCTATATTGTCTCCACACTGATGTCATGTGATGTGTATATCATTGTCATCTTCTTCATCTTTTTCTCTGTAATTCCAAATTCCCATTTCAATTTCTCACTGAAAAATCCCCCAAAAAAAAAAAAAGTTCAAAAAAAGTCATCTACAGAAAAGCAAGGAAAATTGATTTTTGATTGTAATGGAGAAATCTGGTTATGGCCGTGATGGGATATACAGATCTCTTAGACCTCCTCTGTTTTATCCAAAAGATGAAAATCTATCTATGGTTTCTCTTTTATTCAGAAACTCCTCATCTTACCCTGAAAAACCTGCGTTTTTTGATGCTGATAATGGTGAAACTTTATCTTTTTCTCAGTTCAAATCTATGGTGTCCAGAATCTCTCATGGACTTATTCACCAAATGGGTATCAAGAAAAATGACGTTGTTTTGATATTTGCCCCAAATTCTGTCCAATTTCCTCTAAGTTTCTTTGGGGTTATTGCTATTGGTGCCATTGCTACAACTGTTAATCCTATGTATACTGTTGCTGAACTTTCTAAGCAAATTAAAGATTGTAAACCAAAGCTAATTATTACTTCTCCTGAATTGTTTGATAAGGTTAATAGGTTTAATTTGCCTATTTTGCTTTTGGGTCACCCGGGGAATTCGAATAATAATTCGGGTGTTGTAAGGTTTACTGAGCTAGTGGGTAAAGCTGGGTATTTTGATTTGGATAAAACTGTGATAAAACAAACTGATACTGCTGCATTGTTGTATTCTTCGGGTACAACGGGGGTTAATAAAGGTGTAGTTTTAACTCATAGGAATTTCATATCCGCGGCTTTAATGGTGACTAGTGATCAAGAGTTGGCTGGGGAAATGCATAATGTGTATTTGTGTGTTTTGCCTATGTTTCATGTGTTTGGTCTTGCTGTTATTATGTATGCACAGTTGCAGAGGGGTAATGCTATTGTATCTATGGCAAAATTTGATTTGGAAACGGTTTTGAAGAATGTTGATAAGTATAGAGTGAGTCATTTATGGATTGTACCTCCGATTGTTTTAGCATTGGCTAAGAATCCTGTGGTGAAGAAGTATAATTTAACGTCGATAAAGCAAATTGGATCCGGGGCTGCACCTTTAGGGAAGGATTTGATGGAGGATTGCGCTAAGAACTTCCCTCAGGCTGTTGTTATGCAGGTAATTTTTGATGTATTCTTTTATCTTGAATATTTGAATGAAGTATCTTGGCGCAATATAAGTAAGAGTTGCCGCCATGTGATCATGAGGTAACGGGTTCAATCCTTGACAACAACCTCTTGTAGAAATGCAGGGTAGGTCTCCGTAGAATTGACCTATGTGTTGTGGTTTTTTCAGACCTTATGTATAGTAAGAGCTTAGTGCACCAGGCTACCCCTTTTAGTGGAATGAAATAGGTCAAAATGGATCATAATGGATATAGAGGATTGCTATAGCCGACCATGAGTAGTTTGGGATTGACATGTGTTAATTAAACTCCCTTTGTTTCAATTTGAGTGTCTAAATTTTGACTTGACACAAAATTTAAGAAAGTAAAGAAAACTTTTGAATCTTGTGATATTAAACATGTCACGTGGAAAGTAAAAATTAAGCAGTTGCTAGATAAGGAAAAAAACATTTCTTTTGAAACAGACTTAACGGCAAGTAAGCAAATTGAAACGGAGGGAGTAGTAGTTTTTGTTTAAACCTTCAATATAGTACTCCTTGAGTAAGCATTAGCCTTCAAAACATCAAAACTATTTTTCTCTTTATCTGTTTGTCTAACCATTGTTGTGGAAGAAATACAATTCTATGAGCCTCAATTCTTTGATACCTTGTTTATTATGTTCATGTTTAGACCAGAACATCATACGCATGAAATGAATGAATAATCAGACAGACGTTATGGGCAATGTTAATAGTTTTACATATATGGTCATGGCATTCGACAAGTACTTTGGGAAGAATAATGTGGGCTTCTCATATTACTAGTGCTGTAATTTCAGGGATACGGTATGACAGAAACCTGTGGAATTGTTTCAATGGAGAATATGTATGCAGGTCCTAGACATACAGGATCAGCAGGGACTCTAGCCCCTGGAGTTGAAGCTCAAATAGTTAGTGTTGATAAATCGAAGCCTCTTCCTCCTGGACAATTAGGTGAAATATGGGTGCGTGGTCCCAACATGATGAAAGGTAAAATATTTGCCAAATTCGACTTCTTGTAGTTTTTTTGTAAGAAGTTCATGTATTATGGAATAGGACTATCTTCTTTCGCTCATCTAAGGAGTAACGTAATATGGTAGGTACTAGCAGTACAATGAATAAAAAGGCAGATCCAAGATATAAACTTGATGAGTTCAACCTTTAATATTCATAGATATGAACTCATTGTACTGTTGAAAATTATGGGTTTAGTATTTAATGTTTGTGGTGTGGCCTAGTGGTCAATGAAGTGGTTGAGAATGAGGTCCCAGGTTCAAAACTCAACTGAGACAAAAAAACACTTGGTGATTCTTCCCATCTGTCCTAGCCTTAGTGGACAGAGTTACCTGGTATCTGTTGCTGGTGGGAGGTGGCAGGTATCCCGTGGAATTAGTTGAGTGCGCGAAAGGTGGCCGGGACACCACGGTCATAAAAAAAAAAAACATATTAATCCCTCCATTTCAATTTGTTTGTCTTACTTCCCTTTTTAATCCGTTTAGAAAAGAATGTCTCTCCTTTTTTGGCAACTCATTTAATTTCAACTTTTCATGGTACATGTTTAAGACCACAATATTAAAGGACATTTTGGTATATTCTACATATTTTTAGTTTAAAATCACAAGTTTCAAAAGTCTTCCTTCCTTTCTTAAACTCCGTGCCAAGTTAAACCAATCAAACAAATTGAAACGGAGGGAGTAGTGTAATTACATGTATATATATATGCTTTATGTCAAAATATTGTCTTCAGTTGAACCCATCGTTCAAAAGCTCCATCCGATCTGTATGAAATTTACACCTTGCACCTTGTTGCATTTAAATCTCTTGAAGTATGGTCAGTTCTGAGAAGAATAGGATTAGAGTATCATGTGCTTCTCTGCTGGCAATTCTTCCCGATATTTTACTTGTCCAAAATAGAAAAAAGAAGATATTATGAGATAGTATCA
This sequence comes from Solanum etuberosum, assembly GCA_029582245.1. NCBI lineage: Eukaryota > Viridiplantae > Streptophyta > Magnoliopsida > Solanales > Solanaceae > Solanum > Solanum etuberosum. The sequence continues at coordinate 29,279 of JAJONR010005654.1, read as the reverse complement.
CAGTTGAGATGCTCTCCACGATTTTTGTTTACTTCAATTGACTTCTAGACTCTTATAAATTTAGCTCTGGTTAGTTGCCAAAGGGCATGTTTTTTGAGCTAATATGTTTCTTTTGGACAAGGCAATAATTGTCAATCTAAAAATGAATAGTTTGTAATGACTGTCATGAGATGCACGGGTTTCACTGGGTATGTTGTTGTTGGTTTCTCACATTTCACAATGACCGGGTCATTGAATTATTTTAGCATGTTCTTCATGGAGTCTTGCTATTTTCAGGCTATTTCAACAATCCACAGGCCACAAAGCTCACTATAGATAATCAGGGCTGGGTTCATACAGGAGATCTTGGGTACTTTACTGAGGATGGATTGCTTTATGTCGTTGACAGGATCAAAGAGCTCATCAAGTACAAAGGTTTTCAGGTATCCTCTATTTTGGTGATGACGGAGTTTCTCCAGGTTTTAAAAATAGAAGTAGCATAGACTCAGCTGGACTTGCTGGACCCATTTTTGTCCATGCTGTCCGTGCCCTGACGTGGTGCATATGCATTAGTTTCACGACCAAATGTTGATATAATGAAGGGGTCATAATCCTATCTTTTTGATTTCATTGATTATATATATTTATTATTGTATGAGCTGCTCACGACCAAGTTGCATACTGGATTAGTTTCTGACAATAAGTTTCTGGAGAACATTTGTATCAGTTTTTGCAAAGCGTGGCTTGGGGTTGTTTAATATTTCTGGAAAAATTTTGGTCTGATTTCCAAAAAGGATCACTTTTACTACTTTCTCAGAACTACTCACAACATGATCTTTTCAGCTTTGAGACTCCTTCAGTATGTCATTTCCCTTAAACAGGTTGTGTGCCACGTGTTGGCGAGAAGCGCTCACTAGGAGGTCTGTCTATTTACAATCTCTACCACAGAGGTTGAGTCTGCCTCTGTGGTAGTCGCTTTACGGAATATGCCCTTGGTAATCCCCTAGTGGATTCTCAATATAGGATTGTACGTAGTCCAAGGAGCTTTCCGTAAAAGTTCAGAATAAAGTACATATTGTGGTCCCTCCGGTAGGGAAAAGTGCCTTCATTAGATGCTTCATGAGGCAAATATTTCCTGTTCCATTTGGATTGATTTACAATTCTTTTCAGCTAGGGTATATTCCATTTTACTAGCTGAATGTGCAAGTAAACTCGCACTAACCTTAAGACAATGGGAGTAGCCGTGATCATTTAAACCCCTTTGGAAACTCTTACACAACCGATGAAGGACGAATGTAGCATGCTCTAACATCCACATCGGAATCCTAGTAACCTAGTTGAAAATAACCTATCGTATCCACTAGTCATAGTTAACTTTTCAACATCAACTGTCTACTTTCATTTCCGTTTTGCAAAATAGTTAGACAGATGGAATTTCATATTATGAAGGAATTATGTAGTGTTCCCCGGATGCATATCGATTCTTATATTAATTAATCAATTCAAGCTTATTTTTTTATCAGGTTGCACCAGCAGAGCTTGAAGGTCTACTTGTTTCTCATCCTGAAATATTAGATGCTGTTGTTATCCCGTAAGTCTTGCTTTAGTAAATTTTGAAGTTATCTTATTCGAACATCACATGCTACTGGTGATTTATCCAAAGAAAAATTTCATGTGATACTGTACTGTTACCCGAAAAGATGATGCATCAAAATACAAAGTTAAGAGTTTCCTTGTAGGTTTCCTGATGCTGAAGCTGGTGAGGTTCCGGTTGCATATGTTGTTCGCTCTCCTAATAGCTCTCTGACTGAAGAAGATATTCAGAAGTTCATTGCGGATCAGGTATATCCTCGTGAAACAATGACATCTCTTTAGATATACATAAGATGCTTGCATGACTAGCTTAGAAGTTCTCTCTATATTAGCTAAAAAGAGAAATACCTAACAAGTCGGGGTTCTTGATCAGATATAGAACTAAACAAAAGACATAAATGTCACTTGGATCATATCAACACCATCATAACTGGCTCAAAATATGCAATTTGGCTGGTGTTAGGCATGGACCCTCTTCAGACTATCTGCCGGGATGTGTTTTACCGAATTATAGTTGTCACCTCACATGCTAAAACAGCTACAACAAATACGTCTCAATCCAAATGAATCCTTACTATCCATATCGCTCCTTTTAGACTGTCTCGATCCAATATCACGGTTGCCTAGGTGAGCAGCCTAGGAGCACATACCAAACATATTTCTGTACTATGAAGATTAATCAAAGAATTGACTAGTTTTACACTAACCGTTAACCTACCAAAAACTCCTCCATTATATCTAGGCTTGAGACCGACATTATGCTCAATATTTTGTTGGAACTGCGGTGGGAAGTTGGGTTGGCTCGGGGGTGGAAAACTGGAAATCTTGAAATATAAGTCGTTACAGCTTACCCCGAATGAATGTATGGATGTATGTTTTGTCGATTTCAAGATCTTATTTTCATTTTTCGATCCATATCTCTGCAGGTTGCACCTTTCAAAAGATTGAAGAGGGTGACATTCATAAACAGTGTTCCCAAGTCAGCTGCTGGTAAAATCCTAAGAAGAGAACTAATCGATAAGGTTCGTTCAAAAATATAAGATTTGTACCCGATACCTGTGCTGGTCGGAGCTAGCAAGTACCTGCAGATGTCAAGGTGCACACAAACTAGCCCGAACACCATGGTTATATTATAAAATAAGTAATGGTAAGATTCACATAGTTTGCTCATTAGATGTTAAAAGCACACCCATCTACTGTAATTTTTTCGAATTGTAACAGAACTGTATGAATAATGTGAAATTACAAGTGATTTGCATAATAAAAGATATACACTTCGGAGCGTACTTATCCATCTCACCACAATTCTTGGTGTTTTTTTTTCTTTTGTATTGATTGATACGAAATATAATATATTGTTAAAATGCAATATATTATCAAAGTACCTGATATCCACCTATGTATAATGGGAGTTAATATATTATGATCCAAAGATCTGTTACGAGTATTAGCCTTTGATCTACGCGGATCAGGGGTTCAGGGTTCAGCTAACGCGTGAAACACTGCTCCTGAGAAGTATCATTGCAAGATCGAAACTCAAAAATGAATTTATGAGGCCATCACAAGTCGTTGATCGAAATTTAAAATATACAAAATTATACCAGCATTCGACATTTAAATAAGTAACTAAAAGCTTTTATACGAAACATATTATAAGTAAAAAAAATAATCATGGACAATTTATTTTGACAGTCATTTAATATGTATTAACCTTTTTGAATTTTAGCACATATTCCAACATTTACTTGTGATGTCGGAAGTTAGGTTCTGATAAAATAAAACTTCAAATACAATATACATATGAAGTTACATATATGGCTAAAATGTAATCATTTTTGCCAAAAGTTCGGACAAAATTGATTGAACTTCAGTAATTTTTGCCTGATTTCAGTAATTATGTTCGAAGTTCACACATACGGCTAAAGTGCAAGAAAAAATGGCTAAAGTCACGCAAAAATGACAAAACTTTAGCCATATATATATCTAAACTTTAATTATATGCAAACTTTATATACAATATCTGAAATTGTCCCGAAGTAAATACACATATAAAATTATAGAAAAAACTTACACAAATAAAATAACTACATCAGAATCAGATATCCCTGCTCTAAAATTGAAAGCTCCTAACTTTTTTAGATCAACTCTTAAAGCACGTAACTTGAGGCCCAAAAATATAAACAGAGAATAGAAAGGAAAATAAAAACAACGAATTAAAGAAAAATTATTATACACAATCACACAACACATCGAACAGTAAGAAAGCTCAAGCACTAAAATAAAGAGAATGATACGATGATATAGAATGCAATAAAAATAAAGTACAAGTAATTAACAAGTTATCTACTTCCAATTCTAAATCAGTTATGTACAAATACTTTTTATATTATCAATCAAGAAAAACATATACAATTATCATTAATTAAACTCTTCACACATTGAAGTAACCTTGTTACTGATAATTGACATAACAAATAAGTACTCTTACTTTATTTTATTTTATGTGACACGATTTTTCTATTAAAAATAAGATAATATTTTTATATTTGAAAACATCTAATTATAAACTTTACATTCTATCCTTATTAAAAAAAAATTATAAACTACAAATTTTCAAAATCATTTTTATTAAAATTAAAACTTTATATTGAATTAAATTCTGTAACATAAATTGAAATTGAGAATATATAAAAAAAATTAACGAATACACGTACACACGTACAAATGAGGATTACAATGTACATCAATAGAACTTCATTAGTCAAGGAAGGTCTTATTGAGTCGTCTTTAGCAGCTTTTATAAAAGTTTATCTTGTGCATGTAAAAAGAGGTCCCAAAAAACTATATGTTAATTAAATTTTCTCAAATTTTTATACTATCAGGTTATCTAGATAGTAATTACAATTTACAAGTAGAAAATCTAGAAAATAAGAGAAACAACGTAATATGTATGTATAAAAGATTAAATAACATTTATACATACTACTCTTTATGTTTCGAAATACTTTTCATGTTATTGCTTTCAAGAGTCAACTTGACTAATTTTTAAATCAAATTAATATTCTAAAACTATACGAGAAATACTATAAAGTTGGAATTCTTTTCATATCATCATGGTGAAAAATCACATCTTAAAATATTGATTAAAAATTAGATAATTTGACTTTCGAAAAATGAAACGTGACAAATATTTTAAAATGCAGGGAATATATATAAAACTAGAAAGAAAATATGGTGCGGTATATATAGTTTGACTAATATAAAGGGGAAAGACCTCATTTCGTCATTCATATCAATTAGTCTTAACTTTGCTTTGACGATTCAATCTGACATTTCATTTTCCTCTTCATCATTTAATTTTTGATATCTAAGAGTTAATTTTGCAAAAGAAGTACAATAACAAGCTATTTGTAATTAATAAAAAGTAACCACCTAATTTTGTACCCATCAATCTTGAATTCTCTGGCATTAAAATCTTTATCAAACACTAGATCTTCTAAAGATACCTGAAAGACTTAATATTCAACTTCTCATATTATAATAATTTCATCGACTAAAAAAATTATTAAAAGAGAGTAACAATTAAAATAAAACAACTATTTATTTTTTTATAATGGAAAAGTATCCGGAATGGAGATGAAGATTAACAAAAGTCAAACTCTCGCCAACAAAGTGAAAGTACAGATAATCAATCGGACTATAAAAATTTCCCAAAACACAACTAATTTATCTCATCTTTAAAATTGAATGATTAAATGTCATTCTTTAGTTAGTTAACATTAAAAATAATTAACCATTATACTATAAGAACAAGAAAATTTCCATCGAATTCCAAATTTCATTTTACGGTAAAAGAAAAGATTAATTACCTCATTGGTGCTCCTATCTTTCCAGCTGCCAACATAGTTTAGTGGATCGAATTCAATAAGTTTGTTCTAAATCTTGTATTTTTACATTAAGAAATCCATTGAAATTCTGGCTCCGTTCCTGCTAATCAAGTAGCTTTAAAACATATAAAAAAATAGAGAATAAAAGTAAAGTTAATTAGAACAACCCAAAAGAAAAGCAAATCAATCAATTAAATATGCATTTTATAAATAAAGGATAATAAAATAAACTTTTTAGGGTTTAGAGGTTCTCTAATAAAGCCCTACAAGACTTTTTATACATAGATCTTCAAATAACATTCAACAAATAATATATGCTTAATTTAATTCAAAAATATACAAGAAATTTTCTTACCTTTGCTTTATAACCTCCAATAATAAGATATCATGAAAATCTAATCTTTAATTTTGGCTGCCTCCTGAAACTAAAGAACTCAATATATAATATACTTATACAATACATATAAGTTTCATTCTCTTTTCTTACCTCTTTCATAGGGGGCGATTCATTCTGGTTCTATCGACAAATCCCCTATATATAAAAGAAGCATCATGAGATTTTATTTTTCTTTTCAAAATGCTATATTCACCTGCACTTGAGCCTGCACCTCCTCCTTTTCAATCTTTTGTCACATATGAGGTTAGTAAATATTATTTATTTATATATATATATATATATATGATATTGTACTTACTTGTCTTTATCATAATGGACCCTTATTTTCCCTTTTTAATTCTTTTTTCCTATAACCAAGGAAAGGAGAAGGAGAAAGGGAAAGGCATGGATAGTGAAAATAGAGTATATTGTTTGAATTTTTCAAAAAATGTCATTAAGTATGTGTTGGATAATTGATCAAAAATATGTATTTTTCAAATTCGACACGAGTCTGACATAATCGAACAGAAGATGAATAGTGAGTAGAAATTCATAGCTATTTATAAAAAACTTGACAGATTCGAGTCAAATAACAATGACTTAAAGCACTTTTGTTTAAAACTATTTTGGAAACCTAAGCAATTAATCATATGGATATGTAAAAATAAATGTGTAAAATTCTATTCTAATAGGATAAGGAGGAAAAGGGTTACTCAATTTAAAGTAAGTAAACAGCATTCCAAGAAATGTCATTAGGTATGTGTTTGGATAATTGATAAAAAATAATGTATTTTTTCATATTCAACACGAGTCTGACAATATTGTTTAAGAATTCGATCGACATATATAACGAAACGAAAAAAAAGATGAATAACGAGTAGAAATTCATGGCTACATGTAAAAAAAAAAAAAACTTTAACAGATCCGAGTCAAATCACAATGATTTGAAGCACTTTTGTTTTACACTACTTGCCAAACCTAAGCACTTAATCATATGGATTTGTGAAATACACTATTTTCAATTCTTACCGGATATGGAGGAAAATGGTAACTCAATTTAAAGCAAGTAAACAGAATTTTATACTCGATCTCATAGGTGCATATAAATTCTGCAAAAAGCCGTATACTACTTGGGAAACCTAAGCACTTAATCATATGGATATGTAAAATACACAATTTCTAATTCTAACAAGATATGAACGAAAATGGATACTCAATTTAAAGTAAGTAAACAAAACTTCATACTCGATCTCATAGATGCATATAAAATTCTGCAGAAAGCCGTATTCGATGAAAGTTATATGTACGACTGGGAGAGAGATAATCTTTTATATCTTTCGATTTCCACACTACAAGAGTTTAAAAAATACAAATACATTCAATGATTTTTATAAATCTAAGTATAGAGAAGAGAGATGTAAGGAGGTGCAGGTGCAAATGCAGGAAAAGGCAACATTTTGGTTTCTTGATTATCACTTGTTACTAGTCTGCATTCTTTTGCATCTATTTATATACAAACAAAAGCCAGTATGATTTTTCCTGTCTATTTCACAGTTCATTTCCAGTTGTCTTTTCAAATATAGCAAGTGTACACACTAGAACTTTTCAAAAATATCTGAGGAATAAACTTTTTTTTTATGTTGTATTAAAAGTATAGTGTTTTTTGAATTATCATTTTTTTAAGTCGATTTCAAATAAACTTGATTGTTATAATAAAATGTAGTTATTAAGGATAATTGTTGTAGAGAGGTTTGATGGTACGCGGTAGTCCTTTCTCTTTTTTTTTTTTTTTTTTGTTTGGAGCTTAATAAATGGGTTCATTCAACATGGAGTACAAGTTCAGTGACGCACTTCAGGAGATAGATGTGGAGGTGAGGATTGACACACAAGTTATTCTCAAGAGAGAAGGTTTTAAGAATGGGAAGGTCGACGAGAATGTCGCACATCATATTGGAGCAAGGTGAATGAAATGAAGTTTGCATCCGATGTCCTATGTGATAAGAATGTATCCTGAAATTTAAAGGTAAATTTTATAGAATAGTGGTTGGACCGAGTTTGTTGTATGGGGTTGAATATTGACCAGTCAAGAAGTCTCACCTTCAAAAGATAGGTAACAGAAATGAGGACGCTTTGATGGATGTGCGCATACTAGGAGATACAAGATCAAAATAAAGATATATGAGACAAGGTATATAGGAGTGACTTTAGTGGTGAACAAGATGCGGAAGTTAAGGCTAAGATCATTCTGACATGTGAATAGGGGGAGCATAGATGCCCTAGTGAGATGTGAGAGGTTGGTAGTGACATGTCTGAGAAGAGGTAAACTTAGATAGAGAAAAAATGGGGTGATCAATGGATTAAACAGGACATGACACATCTTCAGCTCACCACACGAAAAGACTTGACCCTAAATAAGAAAACATAGAGATCGGAGATTAGGATAGACAATTAATAGATAGTTAAGCGATTCATCTCTACCTCATGATAGAGAATGGGTTCTAAGACAGTATATGACAAAAAGACAAATCGAAGTCATTTCTCATACGTTAGGAATATATCTTACCCTAAACTCCATTAATTATTCATGACCAAAGGTATCACATCACACATGTGATAAAAGGTTATCCAAAAGTAGGGAATTAGATCAATGATAATAATATGTGTGTGAAAAAAACACAAGTGAAGGACATTATGTGCTGGAGAGCAATTACTACTACTACTACTATTTACAATATCCAAAAAAAAAACCACAATAAAGAAAAGCATTTTTTTAATAATGTTTGTAAAAAAGGAAAGTACTATTTGTCATTTTCTCTTTATCTTCATGGTCCAACAAGTGCCATAAGTTGCCATGTGATGTATACCATGTCCTCCACGTGGTATTTTGTTCTTCAACTAACCACATCTCGACACGTGGTGCTATTTTCTGTCTTCCCTCGTGGCATATTAATCATGTCCTTTTTTCTTCATGACTTCTGTTTTTTTTTAAAGTCGGAGTTGGTAGTCGGATAAGAAATAAGTGATCAATATACTATTTTTTTGTTTATAATATATATGATGTTGATAGCAAATAAGTTATTTGTGTATAAAATTAATATAATGTTCGATTGTCAACAGAATCGGAGCTAAGTGGAGATTGTCGTGTAGAAGATAGAATAACTAATACATGTAATTTAATTTCGCATAAAATAATATATAGATTCACTCATAACTAATCTATATTATATTACTAATGAATGCATGATTCTAACTAGCTACCAAACGACCCCAAAAGATAGAGGGTAAGTCACACCTATGCATTTGGGTGGTTAATGAAAATAAATTCTCTTTTTTTCATTTTACTTATTTATTTTAGACTTTGCACGTTTTTTTCTAAAATTAATGATTAATATTAATTTATTACCATATTAATTATATTAATTGATGTATAATCTTAGATTTTGACAAATGATTTGAAAAATAAGCAATTAATGTTGAAGATAAAACAAGAAATTTTTTGTCTTTTTTCGATATATTAAAAGTGACAAGCATCAGTGTTATAAATATATTATTATTGTTGTTAGTATTACAAATTGTTCTTTGTACTCGATACACTTAAATCGAGAGTCTTTCAAAAATAGTCTCTCTACTTTCACAAGATGGTAATAAAATCTGCATATATTATACTTTCGTTAGACCTCACTTGTGAAATTTCACTGAATATTTATTACATATATTATACTTTTATCAAATCTTATAAAATTTCACTGAATATTTATTGTCGTTAGCATTTAGAAATTTTAAAATTTAAATTTAAATTTTATCTCAACTTGTATGTATTATTTTCAAAGAGATAAGAGTACATATTCTCTAAAGAAAGAGAAAAAAAAGTGTGTGTGATGCTAAAAGCCCCAACGAGGACATTAGTAAGATTTTCGACATGTCCTTTTTATGACTTTGATTGGTACCAAAACCAAGTTGGTTTCTAAATTAGTCCCTCAATATTCACTCTCCGCGTACCTCGTACGTGATAGAAACCACAACTAGAAACATATCTAGTGTACGTAATCTCACGATCGAGTTTGGAGAAAATAGATTGGATATAAATTTTTACTTTTTTATATAATCGAGAATGAAGCTAAGGAAGCTGTTTCTAAAAGATATCTGACTAAAGTAATGCATATCAAAGTATGTACATGTTAGAAACTATGTCTTTGTTGTTAGGGTTTGTCCTGAATTTCCTTTCTTAATTTGATTCTACGCCATAATTTTGTTTTATTCAAAAAAATATATATCTTGATAAAAAGTACTATGTGATATCTAGATTTCTTGAAATTTTATAAATAGAAAAGATTTCCCCACATAAAAACACAATAACAATTACAATGTAGTCGTTTAGAGAGTTACTAAACTAAATACATAAAAAAAAATGTGTTAAAAATATTTCTAAACTGGCCCTTCATCACCAATGTGGGACAACTTACTTTCGATTATTTTAGGAGTCGTTTGATTCGTGGAATTAAGGATTATAATTGAATAATAAAATTGTTAGGTTATTATGTTTCATGTTTAGAGTATGTTCGGTATGAAGAAAATTAATTACAGAAAAATAAGTGGTGATTTATTTATCTATTTATTTGTGCTCGATAGGCAAGTAAAAATATTTATGTCTGATTTAAACATATTCTCTGAAAGTGAGAGTAGAAGTTGGAATGGTGGGAATGGAGGCTCTAGGGACGGAGGCAGGGATGAAGATTAGATGTGTTAAAGTTAAACGATACGATTAAATTAGAATATCACTTGTAGAATACTCTTTCTTATTTACACTAAAAATATTATTTTTAAAAAAAAGAAACTCTAGAGAAAATATTTTACGAATCGAAAGAAAAAATAATAATACCTAGATAAAGTTATAATGTCTTTTGGAGGTGAAAATTATAGAGGCATTTAGAAAGCTATAATTTGATAGTGATGTTTGCACTTTTGCGAAGGTCCTCGACGCATCAGCTACATAATATCTGTCAAAATATTGTCACTGGCGAACCATAATCTCTGGTGCTATCGACCTTACGGAAAGGCTGACTTGAACACAAAGCCAATCTTCGAGAGGTTAGTGGATAGATGTAACCAGTTCGTCCTTCTTCGGAGAAATCGGGGAGCGGGCTTAAGGCTAGGGTCCCTCCGCGCATCAGAAATCCTTGCTTACGATCTGGAGAGAAGGATCTTTTCCAAGAAAGACCTATTGCCCTTTTCTTTTGTTCAGTAAAGAAAGTGATACTTGAAGATTTTTGTGTTTATTGTTGTTGATATAAAGTTCACAATGTTGCATGTTTCGTCTTTTAAATGGGTTACAATAAAAAAGCATAAAAAATTCCCTTTAAAAGAGGGTATTTTTAATTTTTATTCTCTAACAATGGACGCATAAATATTTCAGAAACTGATATTATGCACGGTCACAATTTGTGAAATATCATGAAAAGAAAATATAAGTTTATGCATACAAAAAAGTTATTTATTGAGAGAAATATAAATTAAACATCATCACAAAATAGAGACAGACGTACAAATGACCCCATAAATATGGGCCTAAATTCTGGCCTAGGGAATGTAAACTAAAGACCCAGTCCATACCTATATGGGCTTTTCTTTAGTGGGCCTGAACTGAGGAAGGCACTTATTATCGGAAAAACTCGAGGAATCTTAAATTGTCTTAATTACATGAAGAGCAACTTTGGGAAACATAAAAATTATATTTGTATGTTATAGCTATAGTTTGCATAATTGCGCTCCATAACAAATTTTATGTTTGCTATGGAGCTTTTGATTTGTATAATTCGCTAGATACATCCAATTTTATACAAATTGTTCAGTTTTGTATAAATTCATTTATACATTGTAATTTGTATAATACGATCTGTATTTGTATAATTATAAGTGTATAGGACGAAAATATATGTAATTTGTATATACACTTTTCTCTTGCTTTATACAAACACAAACACATTTTATACATTTGTATATCGAATGGGTAATTGTATACCGAAAATGACTAATTGTATACCGAATCAGATGGCAAAAAAATGAGATGTTTGCTGCGAATTGCAAATAAAATAAACTATGGCTATAGTATTTAATTTGAATTAATAGTTTGCTATTTCATACATTTTTTCCTTTTATAAATCGTTTTTAAAGTTTGAAGTAATAAAATTTGAACTCCACAAATCGTTCACTTAGATTATGAAAGTTAGTACTTTATTAATCGTTCACTTGTTGAAGCTTTGAGCTTTAGTATTGTGTAATAGAATTGTTTTGTGTTTTAGCTAAAGATATTTTTGTTCAAATTTTATTTCCGCATTAAACAACGATTACATTTGAAAGATAGTTAAACTTTGATTGCCGGGTCAAAACTAACCTCATTCCACCTAGTTTTTACATTAGGTGACCACTTTTTCGGCATGGTATTTAAAAATTGGTAAAAAAAAAAAATCAAAATTAAATTCGAGGTCTAAAATATGTTTTATATTTTAAACTTCATATCAAGTTATCACACTTTTTAAATTTAAACTCTATTATACAGAGATATTCAAAAAGGGATCAACAAACAGAGTGATAAGAATTGAGCTCACACCTATTACGTAATAGAAGACATGTATTATGTATCGAGTGATTAATTTTGAATTACCGCATATCGATTATTTAAAAATAAGCTCTAACTTCTAAATAAAAAAACAATAAAGTGGCTATTTGTATAAAATGACACAACCTTCATATGAATTGAAAAATAAATCCCACCTAATATGCTTTTATCATCAAAACTTCTATATAAGGGATTTTCCTAATATAAGGGGAAAATATATTTTTTTTCTATTAAAAGCACCAAATCATGCACTTCCACTTTTTCCCACAATTATTATTACCTCTGAGTAAAGATTTGCTTTTAAATAGAAATTTTCAACCTAAACACACACACAAAAAATATATTTATATATATATGGGGATTTTAAAACCAATTTTCCAACAAACTACACATATATTTAGTAATATTTATTTTCTTTTAAAAAATGAGTTCCAAACAGGAGGGGAAAAAGAAGAAAGAAGAAGAAAATGTTAAAGTTATTTTTCTTATAAATATGAATTGTGTCTGCAAGAATTGTTTCAAAAAAGTTGCTAAATGCACTCAAAAATTGGATGGTATATTATCAACACATATGATCTTTGAATTTCTTCATATAAATTTTTCTTAGTTATTTCTATATTAATTGCTTGGTATTTTACTTTTTGTCAAGTTAAACACGTCTTCAAACACAATTGTTATGTTCAAACGCCTACTAATACAATTTTTTTTGTTTGTTTGTTATATTGTGAAAAAGGTATAAAGTCTATGGAAATAGAAAATATTGGAGTGAAATACAAAGTAACAGTGATTAGCAAAGTGGAATCATTGAAACTTCAACAGAAAGTTGAGAAGAAATTGAAGAAGAAAGTGGAAATAATTTCTCCAAAATCAAAAGAAAATAAAGAAAAAGAGATTCCCAAAAAAACAACACTGGAAATTAATTTGGGATGTGATAAATGTGTGGAAAAAATGCAAAACATAGTGACCAAAATAAAAGGTAAAGTTTTCTTCTTCTTTTTTTTTTATAAATTTACATATTCAAAAATTCTCTTATGTTTAAATTTAAAAAATTCCCCTTTTTTCATTTTATTTATTTGATAGAATTTTTCCATTATACCTTTTTTTTAATAATATGAGAAAAGTTTCAAGGAATGTTCATAGATATTGTATTAAACTTTTCACTCCAATTTTCCAAGTTTGCAAAATTTCATTATATTTTTCGAATAAAATAAATGTTCAAACTGATTATGAATACCAATATCTTTTTTCAACTTAACTTTAAATATTATTTCTTCTTTTTTCAAATATCACTCAATTTATGTCGAAACGCCTACTAATTCTGGCTCTCCTATTTAAATCCCCTCCTTTTCATTTAATTTCTTTGATTGAATTTTTCTAATAGACTTAATTTTTTTTTCTTATGATATTAAAAGGGTTTCAAGGAATATTCATTGATAGGCCAAAGAACTTGGTGATAGTGAGTGGATCAATTAATACTGAATATTTGGTGAAAAAATTGAAAAAGAAACTGAAAAAATCAGTCAAAATTGTGAAGCAAGAGAAATATGAAGATGATTTGAAGCCAATTTGGTTTCCAAATTATTATAATTATTGGCCAGAAAGTGATCAATTTGTTCATGATGAAGCTAAGTACTGCACAATTATGTGAGATAATTGTTGGTGTTTAAAAGGAGGGAAAAATATATATAATGATTTGGGATTTAATTTAAGTTTAATCTTTCTTTGTTTGTAGAATATTGAAAATTCAATAGACCTTTACTCTTTATGGAATTTATTAAAGTTATCTTATATAAGAATTTGATTATATAATAAGAAATGTATATTTGTTTCCTACTACAATATTGTTTCTTTTGCTTATCATATTATTTGACGTTGCTGTATTTCTTTTTTCATACTTAATTTTGATATGTTTTACTTGAATTATCTTGAAGATAAAACTGTATACATATTATTCTCGTTATGTGAAGTTATATATACGACTTTAGCACAAGGTGTGTTTTTCGGAGGGAATCATCGTGTATAATTTTGACATATTTCACAAATCGAAGCTGCGTAGGCTGTGTTTAGTATCGAGGGACATCAAGTATTCTAGAAAATAATTTTAAGTATTAGGATATGAATGATTTTGTTATATCAATACACATGTACAAGTCTGACCTCAAAACAAACACTTTCTGAACCTTATAGACCCAAAGGGATCTTCTCTAAAAATACAATTAAAACGGACAATTTACTCATTTATGCGCAAACTATGACTAACAAATTTAACCTCGTCATACATCTACGAGTAACTCCAAATCCAAACAATATAACACAAATCTTAAAGATAGTTCACCCAATATGATGTTATAAGTATTGTAATTAACAAGTTATTTGTTGTATTCTGATATCGGACACATATGACCCAACTAGGGATGGCAATAGGGCGGGGCCGGGGGCGGGGCCGGGGCGGGTTTATTTTAACCCGCAAAATTATTAATCCGCCCCGCCCCGCCCCGCATAACCGTTATTTCATTTTCAACCCGTCCCGCATTTTTTTTAATATTTTCTTTTTCTAGTTAAGTTTGATAATAAAAATAAAATTTATTTTTTCATCAAGTTGTATTTAATTTAATAGATAATGACTTAGAAATTTATTTTTTAAAGGTTAATTGGGAAACATGTAAGAAATTATATTATTTTTTATTACCATTTTCATTTACTATCTTAAATATTTTAGTAGCTTTAAATAAATTATCTTAATAAATAATGTTATATCTCTCTTATAACATGTAAAAAGTTAAAATTAAGTTTGAATCCACGTAAAATCACATATACCCGCAACTCGATCGGCCCCGCATTAATTTTTTTTTAAAAACACTTCAACCCGCCCCACATCTCTCCCACCCCACATAACCTTAAATCCACCCCGCCCCATTGTCATCCCTAAACCCAATGAAAAATGATTGAAAGGATATTGGGTATGATTAAATGCTCGGAGAAATTTGCAAACAAATAAAATCCCGCCAAAAGCTCAAACAGAGAGTATATAAAGTACAACGAGATTTGAACCAAATCACATAGTGGAAGAAGAAAAAAGAAGTTTCTCCACGAAATGGAAGGAGAAAATGAAAGAGGCTGCAAAAATGTTACTGCAATTCTCCAAATTGACATGCATTGTTCTTGTGAAGGTTGCTCTGAAAAAGTTCTCAAATGCGTTCACGATTTGCATGGTAACGAATCCGATAATTTTCGAATTGATGAATTTTTGCTTCTGTTTTGATTTGATTTTGCTTTTGAAATTTCTGTCGAAAAGATCTGAATTCGTGGATGAAGATAGAGGAAAATGGAGCTGTATACAAGGTGACGATGGCAGGGAAATTCGATCCGTCGAAACTCCGGCAGAAAATGGAAAGGAAATTGAAGAAGACGGTGAAACTCATTTCACCTAAACTGGATAATGAGGAAACTGAGATCCAACAGAAGTATAAATGCAATGAGGTAATAATACGCTACACACCGGGACTGAAATCTCTACTCTGTTTTCCGGCGAAATTTTTCACCCTCCGCATTGTAGTCAAATGCGGAAAGCATTATTATCTGTTTCTCTCGTGAATTGAATCGATTCGGAGCTTGTTTTGTACTATCATAACTGTTAATATTGTCGATTGATTCTCAATCTCTTCATATTTTCTCACTTGCTCAAATTTCTGAACAGGCTTCAATTACTAGTAGTCTGTTTCCGGCGCATTTTACTCCAATATGGAAAGCATTATATCTGTTTCTCTAGAGAATTGAATCGGAGCTTATTTTGTACTATCTCAACTGTTTACATTGTTGATCGATTCTCAATTTCTTCATATTTTCCTCATTTTCTCAATCTCCGAGCAGACTAGTACTGCTGTGTTTAAACTTCCTCTGAACTGCGACGCATGCAACGAGAAGATTCACAAAATTATCACCCGAACAAGAGGTAACATTAACGAAATTCAACTTGCTAAACTTGTTTATCATGTATGTTGTAGAAGTTGAAGATTCAATCAGAGATTTGATGATAAAAATGGCTCTAATGCAGGATGCAGGAATGTGAAAATGGATTGGGAAAAGAATTTGGTGACGGTAACTGGGACAATTGATGTGAAATCCTTGGCCGAATCTCTGAGATATCACCTGAGGAAAGACGTTGAAATTTTGACGGTGAATAACGGCGGAGGAGGAGGAGGCATTTACTCGCCGGACTTTGAATGCATCAACCGGCGATCAACTAGATGCAGATCGGTGACCGGAGATTATTTCTATCCCGTAACGGAGGCGTTCAGTGATGAAAATCCAAATGCTTGCACTGTTCTGTGAACAATTTTGGTAAGTGTGTAGAAACTTCTAGTAGTACTAGTATAATTGATCCATAATTGCAAATGCTCAAATGATTAATTACTTAGATTAGCAAAATTAATGCACTTATATGCTTAGAATTAGAAGTAATGTGGGATTTTTGGTGATTTTGTTCTGTCTCCAACTAAAAGGCATACTTGTTAAGTAGTATAGAAAATGATAAAAGTTTGTGAACATCCTAATTCTCTTCCGATTTCATTTGTGGATCATACTAGAGTGTATTTGGTACAGAAATGATAAAAATATTTTCTCTAGAAAAACAAACATTTTTAAAATAAAAAAAATAACTTTCTTAATAAAAAATAAAGGAAAACAAGTTATATAAGTAATATTGCAAATTATCTCTTTTCAACTTATCCACCACCAACTACCCTCCCTTGACCATCCCAACCCCCGAACAACCACTTCTCACTTCATCTTGTCCATATAGTGTTTTGCTAGATTACATATAAATGATCTTGACATAATCTTTTTTGCTTACATACCAAACTCCTGAAGATAAATAAGAAACTTACTTATTTTTCAACAAAACATTTTCTAGGTAAAGCTTTTCTATAGAAAATACTTTTCTTTGTACCAAACATTCTAAGAATATGTTTGAATTGATTTTTTTGTAAGTGTTAAGTCAATATAATTTTTAAATAATTTGCAGTGTTTGGATAACTGTATATCTAAAAATTCTAGCAATGAACACTCATTGGATAGAGACAACAATAAATATCCGACATATACGTATAATATAAATACAAAATATAATTGTAGGTGTTGGTCCTCCATACATACATACAATATACATTTTACATATCCTTCATATACAATTTAAAAACATATACATTTGGGTTCAATTGTTTTCACTTACAATTGATATCTTAACATATACTTATACATACATCCAACCTTTGTTTTGAAAAACATATACATACATATATAGTAAAATTAAATGTTGTATTCCCGCAATTTCTATTAGGATTAGATATTATGTGTGGATACAGTATATTTTACAATGTTTTAAAAGAAAATTACTAGTATGTTGTGGGGGGTTGCAGATCAAATAAACTCGAATTATGAAAGATCCCAATTAAAAACTGAAATTGAGGGATTTTGACAGTTTTTGAAAATTTCCCAACCGAACAATTTCTTCGAAAAGCCCATTCTCTAAAATTGCCCAAAACAACAATATGAACCACATCTTGTAGTGGCCCAATAATATTTTTTTGTGCTTATGCTAGTTTCTTCTTTCCAAATAAAGTCGTTTTTTTTTTCTTCGTGATTTTTTTATATTTTGTAAAAGTTAAAGTAAATTGTATTAGATAAATTAGTTTAGTGATTTTCATGATATTGGATAAAGCTAAATAACTTTCTATTACCAAAAGAAGAGTATAATAGCTTAGGCCTTAGAGCCTCAGAGGAACAAAGTTAAAGTTATGTAACCATTCATGAAGTTAACCTCTTCTTTTTTTTCTAAAAAAAAAACATATTCAACTCGAATGACTTATTTACATTTCTATGAAATTGCAAATATTGAACCTCTATGAATCTTATTTACATTTCAACTTCCAAATATTTTTCGTTGGATTACAAATTGGTTTTTGTCCAATCACACATGGCTTGTTTTAATTGAGAACTTGAATTTGTAGCAAATTTCGTTTGGACATTAGAACTATGATTTGTTTGAATTGAACACTACAATAAAGTGTTTCTTTGAGACACTTTTGATTCAAATTTGAAAAATACTTTTCTATGTATTCTCAAGTGTTCATTATGTAGTCACATAAAATATAGCACTTCTTTTAATTATAAATATTAGTATCAATTGGACCAAACATGATATTTTATGGCTGATTGAGACTAGCAATGTATAATTAAAGAATGTGACATATTTTCATTAGTTAACTTATTTACGTAATAAGTATTTGAAAATACACATAAAAACTTTTACAGATTTTCAGCCAAAAATATTTAACAGAAACATTTTATAATGTGTGCAAATGCTTAATTGTAACATGTCATAATTCAAAAAATTTAAGTGGAATTTACTACCAAATCTAAGGGTTTATATTGGAAAATTTTCTTAACACACACGCAAGGCCCCCCTTGGATTCCAAATGCTTTTCAAAGAAAATAACACGAAAGTCTCTTTTTTGTCTTTTCACGTTATTTATTCATCCCCTTTGTGCTTCTCCTTATTCTCATTCCCTTTTAAATAGGTTTGGTAGAAATTAATAATGTAAAAATTAATTATATAAAGATTATTTTTTATTGAATGTTTAGCTTGATATATAACATTTTAGTACATAGTGTAAATTTAAAATATTTATTTTACATTTTAAGCCGACGAAAAATCTTATTACTATTTTAAGAGTTAGTTTGACTGTTTTAACATTTTAATTCGCGGATACTAATCTTTGAATTCTTATACCACCTCCTATCCCATACATAATATTAAATTTTATGCATACAAAGAATAAATAAATAATTTATAACGTACCAAACGGCTCCTAAAAATAACCAGACACACACTTTCATATGAGAAGAAAAACAATATGTTTCGTAGGAAACTGACTTTTTTGTTTTATTCACTTTTTTAAAAATAATAATTTTCCTTGATGCTTCTCCTTGTCTGTTTCCTTGGGCTTCAAGTTCTAAGTAAAATTACATACACCTTCCAACTCAATTATTAATTGATTTTGGCCCTTGACATATTTTGTGTTAATTAATTTTCCTTGATGCTTCTCCTTGTCTGTTTCCTTGGGCTTCAAGTTCTAAGTAAAATTACATACACCATCCAACTCAATTATTAATTGATTTTGGCCCTTGACATATTTTGTGTTAATTAAATTAGTTGACATATGTAATTTTAGTCATTTATGAATGAATTATGTATTATTTGCATAATGTTTACAATAACATTATCAACAAATATGGAGTGGTGTAACAAAGAAATATATATATATATATATGAAATAACATCACAAATTTAGTTTATACACATGTATAATTAAGTAGCGGAATGAATAATAGTTATGAATTATGATGTTTTCATGAACATTTGAAAAGAAACGAAATTGCTTATTTTAATTAATTTAAATTTAAATATACTTAATGGAATATGAAGAATAATAGAATTGACATTTACCAATTATTGAGAGATCAAAATTGCTATTAGCACAAAAAGAAAAAGAAAAACATTGTTCACTTTATAGCTAGCATTCTCTTTTTCCCTTTAGTTTCCTTTTGACACACACAGATGCTGTGGAACTAAGTCAATGCATTAATAAAAAGACTTGGTAATTCCTATTGAAAGACAAAGAATAACGAAGCACCCAAAAAAAAAAAAAAAAAAGAACAAAGAAAATTCTTCTACCTAAAAGGTATGCAAACGTAGACTTAGAGTTAAAGACTTTGCTAGTAGCATATTGATATAAGTCTACTAGAATGTGAAACCGATTAATTAAACAGAAACAAAAATCTTGAAATATTGAGTTTTCTAATTTAATGTTATTAAAAACAAAGAAACCTCTTATATACCATGCATTGGATAAATATTTATGTGAGTTTCAAAAAAGAGATGTAAATCGCATTAGGCGAATCTCATACGACGAGCTCAATTGAGAAGGGATCAGATGGGGTACACACTCGGCATCCCCTTGGGAACTGCACCTGCTACACCAACATATTCTCTGGAGAAGGGACTTGTGTGGAATTCGGATCCTAGTCAATAGTCTCCACATAAAAATATAAATCACATTAGACAAACTCCATAACCACCGAAATGAGATTCGATCTCTATCTCCCTTGTGGGATTCTTCTACAACACCAACTCAGTTAGATCTCTATCTCCTTGTGGGATTATTTTGTGACACCAACTCAGTCATTTTTACGGGTAAGCTTATACTATTGAAAATGTAACAAGTCTATAATTAATGTTACAACTTTAAAGGTGGACTTTTAAGAAAGAAATGACTTTGGTAGGCCATTACTTTACAGCTATACATATACACAAAAGTACAAAAAGTGATAAAACCCTAAAAAGGCCCAAAAGGCCAGAAAAGACTAATCTCACCGGCCCACAGAAAGTAAACTTACTTCCCTTACCAGACCCGAAGTTTCCTACTTGTTACCCAAAGCCCGCTCGTCCATAAAGCACATAAACTTTCATTTTAGTCTAAATTATATATAGGGAAAATTACACAATTTCCTAATAAATTATTATTTAAAAACTTATGATATAAAAGCACATGAACTTTCTTTAGTTTAGAAATAGGTGTGTTTGAGCACATATTGCATTTTAACTTCTTTTTTTTTACTAGATAATTACTAATTAGTAAAAAATAGGAGAGTTAGGACCTTCACATAGTTTCACAATATATATTTGACAATTTCACCTAAACTATGTTGGATTGTTTATATGGAAATAATAAGAAAATTTAACTATAAGAATAATACAAAAAAATAATTATTAATTTCCTATCATAAATTAAATTACATCAATATACTTTAAATTTTAAAAAAAATCCTGATCAATGTACATAATTTAAAATCCTACTTGAAAATCTCTATATTACCATGAAAGAGGATGACATAATTAAAGGAAATAATATATATTTTATAATTAAGTTAATTATCTAATAAACAAATAAAAATATATATTTTCACATTTGTGATCATGAGTCTTTTTCTATAAAATATAAAATAATGAATTATTTTCTTAGGAAAAAAATAAATTTATTTGTCAAGTTTTACATTTAAAAAGAAATTGAAACAAAGACTTAAAATTCTAATTGAGAATTAAAATTATAATCCTAAATCGCATTTTCAAATAAAATTTTCTAACAAATTTAACGAGCTAGATAGGTATAAAGCCTTTTTTTCCTTCATGCATAAAGTAGTATCATCATAACATAACATGGATGTATACTTACGACATGATGACATCTCACACATTCCCATGACAGCTCATTATACCACACGGTCCACTCTCCACTTCTCTCGCACATACACATACACATACACACAACTACCCTTCTTCCTCCCCCTACCCCCACCCCACCCCAAACCCACTTCTATATAAATATTCTCACTACCCCTCACATTTTCTACTCTGTTCTCATATTCATTTTCTACTTTCTAGAGTCTTCTTAGAATATCAGTATCCATAATGGGCGAGGTAAGAACAAAAATGGTGATTCTAATGGCGTTTTTGTTTTCCGGTGACTGATTTTGTTGATATTGCGTTTTTTGTTGTTGTTGATTTGCAGAAGAAGAGTAAGAAGAATGAAGGAGGAGAGAAGAAGAATAACAGTGGAGAAGTAGTGCAGAAGAAGGAAGGAGGAGAGAAGAAGAACGATGGAAACTTAACTGTGGTTTTGAAATCGGATTTTCATTGTGAAGGTTGTGTTACTAAAGTTGTCAAAGCGATAAAAAGCGTTGGAGGTATACTACAATGGCGTATTCCTTTGAGTATTTTATAGAAATATATTTAACTTATCGTTGTTGTACTTCTTCTGTTTGGTAGTGCTTTTATTTCCATGTTTCTGCATTTTGCTTTAATTGAACGATAATTTGACATGTTATTGTTGTTGTTCTTCTATTTTGTAGTGCTTTGTTTCAATGTTTCTGCATTCTGCTTTAATTGAATGAAAATTTTACATGTTATTGTTGTTAGAGGTCCTCTTCTAGTTATTCTTCTTCTATTCGGTAGTGCTTTGTTTCAATGTTTCTGCATTCTGCTTTAATTGAATAAAAAATTGACATGTGATTGTTGTTCTTCTATTTGGTGGTGTAGTGTTTCAATGTTTCTGGATTTTGCTCTAATTGTACTAACATTGATATGTTTTTGTTGTTTTTCTTCTTCTTTTTGCTAGTGATTTGATTCAATGTTTCTGCATTTTGCTTTAATTGAACAAAATTTGGCATGTTATTGTTGTTCTTCTTCTGTTTGGCAGTGCCGTGTTTTCAATGGTTCTGTATTTTGCTTTAATTGAACAAAAAATTGACAGTTGTGAATATTAATTGTTTGTTCTTCTTCAGAGGGTGTTGAAGTGTACTGTGTACTCTCTGAGTCAAAAGTTAAAGGCCAATGAGCCTCCGCCTTCGTTTTTTGCTTTTTCCAAGTTCTCTTATACATAATTATACTTGCTCACTGTGTGTTGAAATTCAACAAAGGTGTGGAGAAAGTTACGTGCGATGCCGATTCGAAAAAGTTGACGGTAATCGGAAAAGTCGATCCGGTGATGTTAAAGGAGAAAGTTGAACAGAAAACACACAAAAATGTTGAACTTGTCTCGCCGGTACCAAAAAAGGACGGCAAAGGAAAAGGAGGCGGCGGTGGAGACTCCGCCGGCGGTGCCGGGGAAGAGAAGAAGAAGCAGAATAAGGAAAAGGACTCGAAGGAGAACAAAGGAGGAGAAGACAAAAAGACCAAAGAGAAAGAGGTACTGCAAAAACTACTGACAAATTGTCGCGTCGTTTTGCTCGTCGTTTTCATTCTGCTTCATTACTTCCATTGTTATGCTGATTCCTTTTTGTCCTTATTTACGCATCTGGCGCATTTTAGCGTTTTCTGGTGTCTCATTCATCATTCAATTGTTCTTTTCAAATTCCCAGTATATTCAAAACAATAGAATTTTCTTCTGATTCATTTGTCTCCGGAATAATCGGTAAAATCATGTGCGCCAAAATATCACATGCGTATTTTAGCAGTTTGTTCCCTGTATTGGCGCATCAGTTAACTGTTCATCTGTAAAATTTTGAATTTTCAAATAATTACGTGATTCTTACGTTTATCAGTTACGGCGATGATTAGTCAAAACTGACAATTACTGAATTTTCAGATGTTTATTATTCATTTAATTCGTTCTTAAGCATTTTTTGAATTTCTCATTACTTTTGCTATTATTGTTTAACAGCCTCCGATCACCACAGCGGTGCTGAAGGTGCATCTCCATTGTCAAGGATGTGTACAGAAGATCTCCAAAATTGTCACCAAATGCAAAGGTTAGATTTGAAACTTTTTTTTTTTTCCTTGTGAGATTTGTTATTGTTTCTTGTACTCCCGTTACTTCTTTCGTTGGATTGATTAGGACTATGTTTTTTATGAATGGTATGATGGAAAATTGATATGTAGCGGTGATTGTGCAGGATATAAGGAAATGAAAATAGACAAGCAGAAGGATTTGGTGACTGTGACAGGGTCGATGAACATGAAAGAGCTGGTGGAGATGTTGAAGAAACATTTGAAGAAGGAAGTTGAAATTGTGCCGCAGAATAAGGAAGGTGGAGCTAATAAGAAAGAGAAAGGTGGTGACGGTGGTGGTGAAAATGGAAAAGGTGGCAATGGTGGTGGTAAAGGGAAGGGAAAAGGCGGGGAAGGCAATGGCGAAGGAAAGGGGAAGGTGAAGGTGAAGGATGAGGTAGTAGGTGGTGGCGACGGAGGTTTTGGTGGTGGAGAGATGATAATTAATAGTAATGTAGGTAATGGTATGCAGATGATGCAGCAGCAAGTTCAATTTGGATATCCATACCCGTATATGTACGGGCCGGTTTATCCAGCTGACCAGTTTCAGAACCCGTACCCGGTATCAGTTCATGCCCCTCAGCTCTTTAGTGATGAGAACCCAAATGCCTGCAGTATTATGTGATGATAATCATGAGATTGGAAAAAATAATCAGAACTCTTTTTTCTAATTTTAGAGAAATCAAAGCTAAAAACTTGTAGATAAAGAGAAGAAGGCCTGGTGATAATTATTAGTAGTACTAGTATTAATCATAAATATGTATGTAATTAGCTTCTAAAAATGGGTCAAAATGTTCTAAAATTAGATAATGATTATTAGTAGTAGCTCTTTTAAGATGGCCTTTCCACTACTAGTTATGGCTTAGTTCTGAACTTGCAGAATTCCTTTTGTTGTTTCAAATTTTTTGTATGTTAATTTAGTGAATCAACTCTAGTTGAAGCCAATTTTTCTTGAATTTGAAGTTGGTGCATTCTATATATTTCACAGATAGATGTAAGGTCTGTACACGCCATCCTATCCTTTTTAGATTACACTGAAATGTGTTGTCGTTGGCGGAGTACTACATATACTTTTATCACTTTGTGAATAATGATGCAATTGAAAAAAGTAAGGTACTCATGGTTTACTCAGAATATTCTTTGTATGATTAGTGTAGGGTTAATGAAATCTTAAAATGTGATTCAATTATTCCTACACAAGTGAGGTGACAAAAGTTAAAGTGGTGAAAAATTATTTAATTTATTTCTGAAAAAAGAAGTTGTTTTACTACTCTTTAAGATATGGGTGAATTATGTTTTCATTTACTTTCTTATGGTATTAACGGTTCATAATGACAAGGACATAGGTCTAATAATAACAGCTGCCGCATTATTTTAGTGTGTGATAAAATTAATTAAATTGGCTCTATTTAATGGGATTCTTTAATAGACCAAATTAAGCAGTAGTAAATAATTAAGAAAATCAAGCATGAGTTTTTGCCCCAATGCATACGGCGCAAAAACAAACCAAAAGAAAAAAAGTAGGTGCAATAACAAAGAGTGTGTGGACAAATAGATAGAGACATGCACTTATTTATAAGGCTAAAATGTTTTTGATTGAATATTTAAACAATTTGAGCAACCAATTATTCAAATAGCTTTAAATAGATTTTATTTGAATATTTAAATTATAATCTATTTTAATTCAATATATTAGACATTTATGATTCATATTTAAACAAGTCTCTAAGCGTATTCTTAAGAATCTATTACAGAATTAAGTTGATTACATGTTTCCTCTTTTAATCATACACATCAATGTATTGTTTAACGTTTTACTATTTATTGAGGATATCGTGTCTATTTATTTTTTTAAAATGAAATATTATAATGAGCAACGGAGAACACACAACAAAATTACTCCAAAATTTTATAGAAATACTTTATTATGTATTTGAATACTTAATCAAAATAAATTTTATTATTAATAATAAATGATCATTTAATTGTATTCTTTAACTTTAAGGGTTTTTGCCCCATTGCCTACGGCGCAAAAAGAGTGAAACAATAATAATAATAAATAATAATATAAGTGGCCAAGTAGACAAAGACATTGACATGGCCCCAGGCTGAAAACATAAGGGAAAGTTTTGTACACTCTGTAAGTTGCAGTCTATAGGGTTATATGTCACCCACTTTCCTCTTGGTACATCTCGTTGAACAAGTAGACGCCTGAATACTACGTAACAAATAGCGTGAACTAAATTTAACTTAATTTATGTGTTTATTTATTTAATTTTATATAAATTTAAAGTATTGTCTTTCTTAATTATGCACATTAGTCTACTTCATCCGTTCATTTTTATTTATTAGTGTTTGACTTGACACATTCATTAAGAAAAGAATTATTGATATTTGTATTATCCCCTATTAAATTGATATTTAGTATTAGGTTTTGGAAAATGATTTGAAAAATAAGTATTTAATGTTGAGGGTAAAACATGAAGAAAAAAATTGTCTTTTCTTGATATGTTAAAAATAACATATAAAAATGAAAAATCTTTTTAGGAAATAAGTGACGAGTAAAAATGTTTGGAAGGAGTATGTCTGAATATTGTGTTGCTATAATCAATAAACAATCTTAAAGTAGTTTCGAATGACTATTAAGATTTTATGATTTATTAAACTTAATGTATATAACTAAAACAAGTAACATATTCTAACTAGTTAATTTATTTACGCAATGGATACTTAATTTTCTTTTCAAAATTTGATTTCTGTCAAAAATAAGTCGTAGTTCAAACGTTTAAATAAAATTTATCTTTGTTGTGTTCCGACCCGGCCCTAAGGCTAAGGGTACCTCTTCTTATTAATTTTAAACAACTCATCGCCGTACAAGAGACTCCACTAAAAGGACTTGTTCTTAATGATTTCAATTGAAAAAAAAATACTTCTGCATTTACTTTTTTGTCTTCAATCAATTACTACTATATATAATTATAGTATAGTACTATTTGATAAATAAATAAAGTAGTACATTGATTTGAATTCAGACTGAACAATTTTATTTCAAATGGTACTTGTAACATTTTATTTTATTTTATTTTATTTTGGGTCCAATTATATTAGGCATACATGCCAAAAATGTGAATTTTGATCGGTCGAAAATTGACTTGTTTGAAATATTTTAGACTAACTTTTCATTGAAGATTTCATATTTTCGAGTCAAACTAATTAAATTCATGAATATTGAGATGACATATAACCAAGCACAATCAACATAATAACACTGTTATATACTTATATTCATATATGAGTTAAATAAATTCTCGCTATTTATTTTCATCCTATTAAAAAAATAATTTTAACAACAACATCATATTCCGTGTTATTTCATGAGTGGGGTCTCATTATTTAATTTTACCGTTCTCAAACAATCTAAAAATAAAAAACTAGAAGAAGAAAAAAAAACAAAATATATACTATATATATATATATATATATATTAGTCGTTATTTACAAAAATAGTTTTCTCCGTCATTTGTTATTTATCCTAAGTATTAAGATTAATTATTTTTGAAGATTACAAACATAATAATAATAAAAATATTTAATAAAAAATCTTAAAATATGAATATAAATATAAAAAATAAAAAAATTATAATTTAAAAATAAATACACAACAAATTATTTAAGACAGAGAAGTAACCGTCAGTTACGTTAATAATTGAAATTTCTGTTTAGTAATTATAGCATTGACTGAAAATTAATTAAAATTTGGTCAGCCTTGAAAAGAGCAGGAGAATAAATGAATAATTATGTCGGCCTAGGAAAAAAAAAAACAAAGCCTTTTTATTAATCTTAAATAAGATATTTACGTCCTAATCTATTGTTGGAACACTGATTATTTCTTTTTTATTTTGAAAATAATAATTAATTTTTTGAAGAATAGGAAGTTAAATTAAGTTTAAAGAAATATATTTTAATACCTATAAAACGAGTAACTCATTTTCTGATTTTTATAAATTTAATTTTTTATATTAGTTAATACAACAATTAGATATTAGGTTATAGGTAGCATAATCCTGAATTTTATACCAAAATTAAAATCTTAATCCTAATAACCAAAAAGCTCAAATATTACAATGAATTTGACAAGTGCATGGTCTCATGGACGATTAATTACTTATTTCCATCATTATTTTTTTCCTCCTCGTTTTCTTTTGTTTTAATATATGGGCGGAATTTTAAATTTATCAGTAAATTTTAATTATACAATTCAATTATTGATTGTGTTAACTTAATATATTAGCATGTAATAAAATATCTGTATTATATTTTTCTATTTGAATTTTTTTTTAAATTATGTATGAACTCAAATATTCATTACATAGATATATTAATTATTTAAAATATGTTATCTTTTTTATGTGTACATATTGACCTTAATAAGTTGTACAATATCAAACTTTTTTTAATTGAAGTCGATATGTGTAATTAAAGAATATGATATATTTTATATAATTAACTTAACTATCTAATCGACGATCCAGAACACGCACATTCCAACTTCGAGAATATACATTTAGCCACCTAATTAATTTGATTCCAATTGGTAACTAAATACTCCAAACTTTAAGAATGCATAACTCGTCTCCATTGTGTCTCATAGACACCCAATAATCACGTGATACATAAATTTTGAAGGTGCCTAAATGATCAATTTGTAAGTTAAAGTGTTCAACGTGGAAATGAGTTAAGGTGTTTACATGTAAATCATCAAAGTGGGAGTGTTGAATTGTCAGTTAACGAGAAGTTAATTAAAATACCTATTTACTCTTTCTGTACAAATTTTATGTGACATGCTTTTTTTTAGTCGATACAAAAAAGAATGATATATTTTTATATTTAGTAATAATTTGATATTAAAATGTCCATTTTATCTTCAATGATATGATTTATAGCCAAACAAACATCTATATAACTTATTATAAACCACATATTTTAAATTTCTTTAAAATTCCATATTAAGTCAAACAATATCATATAATACGACGGAAATTATGTATTTTTTTTTAATGAGAACGATGAACCACTACTTGTCTACTAAGCCAATTTCTCGAAGAGACCCATTGTCCCACGTTGTATGTAGTACCATAATAATTAACGTAGTAGTAGTAGCCTAGTAGGAAACACATGTCATTATTCATGATGTATCATCATACACTTCATACTAATTTCAATGCCATGTAAAGGTTTATTATTAGTTTGTGAGTTTGAGTTGCTTAAAAAGAAAAAGAAATGATGCGGTGAATAAATTAAGTGTAACACCCCAGAAATTTTTTGTGCTAAGACTCGAACCATCCTTCATTGTGAGTAGGATTTTACCGAGGAATTTAAAATTTCTTAAGTGTTAAGGTCACTAGATGTAGTAGCACCTTGAGTTCCAAAAAGAACTAAATT
>JAJONR010005653.1:0-56671 GCA_029582245.1 Solanum etuberosum | reverse complement strand
CATAAACAAAAAAAAACAAAAAAAAAAAAAAAAAAAAAAAAAAAACATGGCCAAATTCTTGATGATAAATAAGTGGAACCACTATTTATATGTTTCTAAAATAATTGAATATTTGTCCTCTTTTCTTTTGTGAAATGTTTTTTATATTCCTAGTTGTTTGATAAATTACCCAAGTTGCTAATATATTCCTCATTGTTTCACCAATTGTTCACTAAAGCTAACTTACGTCCATCTCGATTATTCGCTAGTAATTATTTTTATCCCAATTTTCATTCAAACCATCCTCCTATTGGCATGCTTCAACCAAACACGTGAAGGTATTATCTTTTACAATCAATCTGATGATGAAAAGAATCGGGACACTTTATTTTACGAATATTTAAAGGCGGAGATCTATTTTCGACTAGCAAATTTACATATTTATGTTCTAAGTTTCTCATTACTCGATGAAGTCTATTTTATTGCTGCTTCGCAAGCAAGGAGTGAAAGAACCAAACTTTAAAAAAAAATCATGCATGTGTGCGTGTGTGTTATATCAAAAGCATTGAATTTTAAAATATTACAACAAAAAAATTAAAATTAACTACGAATTTCATCACTCATCTATTTCTAAACATGCGTATCTACCAAATTTTTTTTGATAGTTTATCGCTAAAGAGGATTACCAATAAATGTTCTTATTTAGCTACAGAATTTATTCGTCGCTGCTTCTTTCCTTCTCTTTTTAGTAGTGAGATGAGTACTTAAAATTACAATCAAAATTTAGCACAATTAATTTTTAGAAATGTAGATTACATGGAACTTAAGACAATTTTCTACAACTTTGGGGTTTTTTAACATTTGTTTTCACCCTAAAAGATTTACATTCAACCACCATTTTCAATAGGATTTAAATTACATATATATTGATAGATAGTGTAATGTTTTTTTTTTATTATTAGTAGAATCTAAATTGTTATAAAAAAAATATTTAAAGAAAGGGAGGCTAAGGTTACGAAATAAGGTTAGCTGGTCAAGGAAAGTTCAGATTATCAAATTGATTAGCCACTAAAAATAGTATTAAAGCATTGATATAAAGTTATGTTACTCGTTGATATAAACTTTATTAACAAGCGTACCTCACCTCTTTCATTTTCTTCGCTTACACCTTTATATTTCACCTGAATCTAACGAAGCTCAGGTGCAGAGTCTTCCATTTATGAATCAAAACTACACAAAAGAGTAAATATCATTAAAACTTCACTATTTTTATATCAATTTTTTCAACAAGAACTCAAAATAGCAAAAAATACATTTGTATTATACTATCTACTCCCTCCGTTTCAATGGCCTAGTTTGACTTGGAACGGAGTTTAAGAAAAGAAAAAAAACTTTTTAATCTTATGGTTCTAAATTAAAGTTATGTCAAATGTACTAAAATGTCCTTTAATTTTGTGGCCTTAAACATGTCACGTGGAAAGTTGAAGTTAAAGTGTTACCCAAAAAAGAAAGAGGTCATTCTTTTTTAAACAGACTAAAAAATAAATTAAGTCATTCTTTTTTAAACGAAATGAGTAATATTTTTCATCAACACAACTTACACAAGTATCTAATAAACTTTTTTTAAAGGGGTAAAATATTTTTCCAATTCCACAAGACTAAAATACAAATCACATCACATCAAATAAAAGAATTGCAAAAAGTTGCATCACAAGTTATTAAAGTATCACATCACAATGGTAATAATAATAATAATAATAATAAGACAAAACACCCGTGAATATATAAAAGGACAAAAAAGACTCTGTATATTTCTGCATACAAAGTGTTTGGTACCAACAAACCTTAAATACAAATAAAAAATTGATATGTAGTAATTACAGTATTTATAACAAAAAAAAAAAAAAAAAAAGGAGAAAATTCACTTTTTCTGAATTTTTACTTCAATTCAAGCATTTTTTTTTTCTCCTTCCCTAAATTTTACAAGGCTCTCCTAGAAAAAAAAAATATTAAAAATTTGCCATTTATTCAGAAAATTTTGTAGCTTTTTATTTTTTTCCCTCTTCTCCCAAATCCTAACTGAATTACCATCTTCATAATTCAATTTCTTGATCTTGAATTTTAATGACAAAATGACCCCATCATACTGCATGCTACTTCCATCAACTTTCCTGCAAATAATTTAGCAAACGTGTTGGCGGAATCAGAATTTTCACTACTAAGAATCAAGACATAAAGAAGTAAAACACGCGAAGAAGTCAGAAGTAATGAAGGAGAGGAGATAGCTTCGCTTTCGTTAGATTGTGTGGTAACTTGATTCAGTAGCAGAGTCGGAATTTTCACTAAGGGTAGGAGATTGAACATCTACCATGTATAGATAATTTTAACCCTGTATATACAGTGTAATAACCCCTTCCTCCCACATGGCTACGCCCCTAACGTGAGCCAACGTCAGTAGAAAACGAAAGGTTGCATTCGAAACCTATGTTGGGAGTTCGAATAACATAGCATCGTCCACGAAGACGGTATATATACATAAAAAAAATGACCAACCTATCAATGTCAGTGTTATTTTACGACGAAGGGATGTCACTTGACTACCTTTGATGCCAACTCATAATAGCAAAATGAAATTGACATGATCATGACAATTGATAATTGAAGTGAAATATACCATTTAGAGAGAGCAAGTGGGGGCAAAGAATTTGTCAACAAATAGGCTAGGCTGGCTGGTCTCTAAAGGACTAAACATCCAAGTTGTTGAAAAATCAGTGCATATAGCTCTCTCTCACAGCTGTAAAATGCCATGGAATTTCAACTTAACACATAAGACACCATAACAATTGACTTGATCGCGCTCGGGTTTTGGTCCAGTAGTACGTGATATACAGATCAGACACATGTAACAAAGTTAAAACCGGATATGAAGAAAGATAGAATGATGAGTCCGTCGTTCACCAAGTCTTGAACCAAAAAGCTCCGTTTAAGGCCAACTATTTGGACTAAGGGAGGCTTTCGAAACTCTACACTCAACCCTCTAAGACCTAAGTATAAGAAGTCCTTCCATCTTTACCGGAAAGGCTCACTCGAGGTAAAATGCTCCATCAAAACGGCAATATCATTCTCAACAATCAAACTCGAGACATCTGGTTAAAGATAGGGATAACCGCTCCACGTTTGGTGGTGGTTAACCTTTTACTATGAATGCTTTATGGTTAGGTATGACCAAGCCAACTTTTTTCATCTTTTAATAATTCAACTACTAAAAAAAAGAAAATACTAACTCCATCAAATGGTTTTAGAATAATCTATACATCAAGCAAAGAACTAATTCTTTTTTTTTTAATCTTATTATATAATTATATTATATATATGGCTCACCGACAAAATTCTCAACTACTAATTACTTAAAAGCAATTGTCACTTTCTATAAAAACGTGCAGGGCATATTTATACCTAACAATTTATGGCTTATAATAAAAGAAATTAAACAAAAACTAACTAATCACTCAAAAATAATGACAATGATATCTTAACTCACAAAAAAAAACATAGCAAAGCAAGCAAACAAACAAGTCTACCACTATGTAGTGTCCGGACCAGTTTACGCATTACCTCATTCATAACAGATATCGAATAACTCTGTCCATCAAATTTTGAGGAAATTTGTTGATGTGGGAAAAGATGAATTGTCAATTTGTGCATTTTTTAACAATTTCCAAAAGTTGGATACACATTGCTTAGATTTACTTTTATTTTTATTCTAATTAAAAAAAACATAGCTTAGATGTTAAGTCCAAGAATTCCAACACAAAAAGAGTTGGCAACAACTGGAATCACAAAAAGCCATAATTCCATTATTTTCATTATACCCACCACCAAATTTTGTACTAAAGAAATTATTTTTTGACAAATTTTGAGCTAATAACATTAACTTGTAAGAAAAAAATAACTAATTTTTAACAATTTTTTTGATAATATGTTTTACTTGAGCCTTGCTTTAATATGTTCTTTCTTAAAGTCGGGACTCTATCGAAAACAGTAAAGTCCGCATACATTCTATCATTTCCAGACCTCATTCATGGAATTACACTAGATAGGTTGTTGTTGATGATATTATACTAAACCCGAGGTCTATTAAAAATCCATATATAGCATACACACCACGCTCCCCAGCCGAAGCCCATCGAAAACAAAATCTCTACCTTAGAATACGGCTACATATGACATACACCCCACACTCTCTAGACTCTGCTTGAGCCGAAGTCCATCGAAAACAAAATCTCTACCTTAGAACAAGGTTACATATAACATACACACCACGCACTCCAAACCCCTCTTAAGTCGAAGTCTATCGAAAATAATATCTCTACCTTAGACCAAGGCTACATATAACATACACACCACGCTCTCCAGACCCCACTTGAGCCGAAGTCGTCTTATCGAAAACAAGGCTACATATAACACACACCACGCTCCCCAGACCTCCATTTATGAAATTACACTGGATATATCATTGTTAGTCACATAATTAGAGATAATAAAACACATAAATTCCAACAATTAAGATTCAAAACTAAAATTAGTATTACCTCTTGTTGGTTTAGCATCACCAGCAACAACAGGAGCAGATTTTGGAGCCACCTTAATATCTTCCACCGGAAAAAGAACTCCGTCAATCCCCTGAACGGAAATCCTCCCGTCGGTATAAATATCCGGGTCAATCAAATACGCCGATCCTTCTTCAAACCCGAATTTCACAGAACCATCAGCTTCTTCAGCAACAACTTTATGTGGCAATCTCAATGTATCATATTTCACTTTCCCAAATCTTCGTACTGAATTATACATACTTTCCTCCGTTTGATACTCCGGTATCAGATGATAATACATTATCTGTTCCGGTGCACCGGGTTCAGATAGCTGATCGGTTGTTAATTTTGCCATAGCCTCATCATTCGGAGCTAAAACAGTTAATACGTATCCTTCTGAAACTAATCTCCCCATTTCAGTAGCTAATGATGTTAAATTAACTAAAATGTCGGCTAATTCGTTGTATCCACCGTAATGTAATAGGGTTTGGATGAAATCCTTCACCTGAGTTTCACCGTCGAAGTGGTGGTGGTGTCCGCCGGGACCTGGTGCTGGTGCCGGAGCTAGTGATGGACCTGGTGCCATTGCGGAGTAAATTGGTAGCACCGGTGGAGCTCCGGCGGGTACTGGTTTGGGTTTTTTCTTCAGTCGGTTAGTTCTCGGGTCGATTTCTGGCGCTCCTTCGGGGAGCACGGCTGAAATCGACCGGAGATTTCTTCGATTGTTGAAAGATTGTTGTACGGATTTAGGGATTAAAACATTTTTGATTCCGTGAATGATTCCGTCTGATTTGATTATATCATTTGGGTGAATAATCTTCACCATGTTCCCGGAGAGGCGTTCATCCTCTCCGGGACAGAGAGTTGTGTGATTCTGCTGGTGCCAGCTCGTGAGTCGAGTTGGCACCATGTGGAATAAAAGGAGATTCTGGAGCGATTTAATGTTCCCGGGTTCAAGCAAGAAACGCTTGAACTCGGGATCTAAATCACGCTCCAGAGCTTCATTTCTTGGTGCAAAAATGGTGATATTGTGCTTAGTTACAGCTTCTTCGAGTGGTTGAAGAAGAAGAGCTTTTTCAACTAGCTCGGAGAGCTCAGTGTAGTGTGAATCCAAAAGGGCTACAAGAACTGAGTTTGAGTTGATTTGAGGAGGTGCTATTTGGGTTTTTTCTTGTAATGTAGCACCATTAATGGTGAATGTGAGAAACAAAGTGAACAAGAAACCATAGATCTGTAAATCCATGGAACTTGAAGAAGGAGAAGGAAGAAGAAAAAGACTTAATTTTTTTCTTCAACTTTCTTGAAATTTGCTCTTGGTTTCTTGATTCTTCTATATTTAGTGATGTCTTTAACACAATGTGTGTTGTGGTGATGATGGAGTGAGTTTGTGGGTTGGCTTTGGTTTTGGTAGTAAAGAGGTGGTGGGGTATATAGTTGTCATTGTTTGGTGGAAAAATAAAGTATAGTGGTAATGGAGGGTCAAGGGTTATTTTCTTAAATATTTTGTTGCTAGTGTTTTATCACTCTTTGTACCTTTTTTGGGTTGAATTTTGTCCCAAAGAAGTATCGAAAACTCCTCTGAATTTAATATGAATTATTTGTATCATTTTCAAATTATTGATGATCTTTAAAATATCAGTCTATTTAATTAGTTGAATTTAAATACACTTTTGATATGTTGCATGATATAACAAGTGGTCTCAAACTCTTCTAGGAGCGTGAAGCTCTTTATAAAAAGTTGAGATAAGTGTTGAAAACACCCCTAAACTTGGCGAGAATTGAGGGGTGTATTTCACCCATGTGGCAAGATTAAGGGTGTATTTAAGTTTAGTTAGTCAAGTAGATGAGTGTTTTTTAAGGATGTCAA
The DNA here is from genome assembly GCA_029582245.1 of Solanum etuberosum. Taxonomy (NCBI): domain Eukaryota; kingdom Viridiplantae; phylum Streptophyta; class Magnoliopsida; order Solanales; family Solanaceae; genus Solanum; species Solanum etuberosum. The sequence goes on along the minus strand of JAJONR010005653.1, from coordinate 50,233 downwards.
TAGTTCTGAGACGAAACTTATAATTCACGTCAAGTTTAAAAGTGTTTTCTATACTTCTCTCGATTTTGTACTCGTTTTGAAGATCAACTAATACAAATTTGTGATTGAAAGTCTCACTTTTAAAGGAAATGTTCTTTATGATTTCATTTTCAGAACTCGAAATAGATCAAGGAGTAAAGATGAAAGGGGTGCTTACCACTAGAAGTTAAGCTACACAATAACGTACGAGTTTGATCGAATTAAGTAACTATGCTCAAAACTATGTATTTATTAAAAGAAAATCATTAAATATATATAAGTTATTAACTCAAAAAACTTTGAAAAAACAAACTTCTAAAACTATAAACTTTAAACCATCCCACAACTTTTGATGGTGAAAGGGGGAAACTTTGGCTTCAAGTGAAAACTTTAGTAAACACAAACTTTTCCTTTTTTTCTGGCCTTTGGAATTGGGGAAACTTTGGGATAAAGTTCTTATTTACCCTAGAGAAAACTAGTGACATGTGGAAAATGAAGTTTAATTAAAGTATTTGGAATTAGGGAAACTTTGGGTTAAAGTTCTTACCCAAAGAAAAGTGACATGTGGATAATGAAGTTTAGTTAATTATTAAGCTTTAAGTTTGACATGTGGCCCTACATTTTACTTTTTCCTTGATAATAATGTGGATAATCAAGATACAATTAGCATAAAAAGTAGAATTATTATGATTTATTGTCCAATTGTGTTTATTAGAATATCAATTTATAAAAATTTATTGAGAAAAGGGTTACAAATATGAAGATTTTTTTGACAATTTTTGTTTAAACTAAAACACAATGTTTAATCCTTTATAAGCACATATTAGCTAAAAGTATGAAAAACTATGTAAAGCATATTAGACACTAATTGATTAGACCTTAAGTTTTCATTCTTGTTCTAATAATTGGTAACTTTGTTGTATCCACTAAATAAAGTAGGCATTATTTTGAAAAAAAGAAATGGGGAGAATGATATGAGGGTTGAAGTAAAAAGGCGGATCATTTAATAAGTGGGACAAGAATAATAATCTCGATATAAATTTGAGATTAACTTTATATCATACTTGATTTAAGATATTAATTAATCTAAAAATTACTATCTCATATAAAAGATGAGATATTTTTATTTATTCCATTCGGTGTACCATTTGATTCTTTCTTGAGAGAAGGCAAGAAAATACTATTTACTTATCCTTAATATATAGAGTTATCAAATACTTATATTAGTTGAAAATTATAAATACCTAGTTAAATAGTTAAAATGTGCATAAATCAATGTACACTATTATTAATTTATTTTTTTAATAGGAAAGCTAAAAGTTGATTATTTTTTTTTTGGGGGGGGGGCCTAAATTAAGTTTTGCCAAGATTTTGATTCCCTAGTGAAAAGTAAAAAATATTTGATATCATAATTGAGACGAGCGTAAACTAACCAAGTAAAAAGTATTTGATATCATAATTTAATCAAGCATTATTTCACGATGCTTTTAAGGTTGTTAATAATTTAAGGATGAAACGTATAATTTATATCAAATTTAGAGATATTTTTCAATACTCTTCTCAATCTTATATCCGTTTTGAGAATCAACTAATATAATTTTGTGATCAAAAGTTTCACTTTTATGAGAAATAATTTCATTTTTAGAGCTCGAAATTAATTTACGAGTTAAGATAAAAAGGATACTTACTCCACTAGAGATTGTGCTAGAGGATAACTTATGAGTTTGATCGAATCCAGTAGCTGTACTCAAAACTATATATTTGTCAAAAAAAAAAATCATTAAATATATATAAGTTATTAACTCAAAAACTGCATTTAAGTTTTGCTAAGTTGTTGGTTCTTTCCACCACTAGAAAAATCATTAAATAATATAATTAAGATGTGCATACAAGCTGATTGAACATTATTGTCATTAATTAAAAATAAAAATTTGAATTCTTCACTCTCAGGGGTCCTAAGTTGAATTTTGCCAAGTGTTCTTCTTATTCCCTCTACCGATGAAAGGTAGCAAGTATTCAATAATATAATTAATATCTGCATAAGTTGATCGAACACTACCGACATTAATAGACAAATAAAAACTCAATGAAAAAGCTGACTTCTACTTCTTCTTGGGGGACCTAAGTTGAGTTTTGTCAAGTATTTGATTTCATCCACAAGTAAGAAATAACAAGAATTCGATAATATAATTGAGATGTACACAACTCGATCGAACACTATCGTTATTGATTTTCAAAAAATTGAAAACTCAACGAAAATCTTTTTTGGTGGGAACCTAAGCTGAATTTTGCCAAGATTTTTGTTTCCTCTAATCTCCACCAATGAAAAATAATAAGTACTTATAATACAATCGAGGTACGTACAAGCTGATCGAACGATTACCGTCATTAATAGACAAAGAAAACTCAATGAAAATATAGGGGGACCTAAGTTAAGTTTTGTCAAGTTTTTGTTTCCCTGCAAAAAAAAAAGTGTGGTTTAGGAATTATTTTTATTTTTATTTTTATTTTTATTTTTATTTTTGTTTTATTTTATTTTAAATTTTGTTGGAACAGGCTGTAAATGGGGTCCACACGGTTAAGTGGCATTATCAATGAGCTGTGAACGGTGGCTTAGCGGCATATAAGCCAAGCCGATTCCTTTTTATAGCTTTGTTCGTGTTTTTTGCGTGTTGTCTTTCAACTCTTTTTTCTTTCTTTTTTTTGGTGCTTTCTCCAATTTTCTCGTGGTTTTATGGTTTTTGTCCCCGCCGTTTGATATTTATATTGAAATTTTATAGAGAAATATTTTCTTCATTTCTTTTTATATGTCATTCAAATGAATACTTATAAGGAACGGGTGTCCGGTATTTTCAAAATTTGATTTCGATAATTCAGTAATTAGTAATTGAAAGTAGATATTGGATTAATATCAAAATTTTAATTTTTAGTCTAATAAATCAAATTTAGGTATGGTAATCAATATCCTCATAATTCTAATATACTATTAGTAGTTGTCCTTTTTTATTTTATTTTTAAGGTAATAAATGAATTTTAGTAGGAACATTGGAGTGGAATTCATTGAATGTGGAATATAATGAAAATCACCAACTTTTACATGATTGGACAAAATACATTTATTTTATTCTTTTCTTTTTCTCAAGGTTTGAATGAAAAATACAACAAAAATCACCTGTTTTTGGAGGGAACATTGGTTAACATTTAAAAATAGTTCCTTCTATTTAAATTATTGTAGTAGTATCTGTGTTTTAATAGTGACATTATGTGTCAAGGGAAGAAACCTAATACTCAATAGAGTTGTCAATATATCTTTGCTCACTAACTAATTTTGATAGGTTAAGATAATTATTTTTTAACCTTTTTAATATTGCTCTAGATAATTGACTAAATTTGGATTAATTAGATCAGAAGTCATTTCCAAAGTTTGAAAATAATTTACATCACAATTTTATAAATATAAGTCATAAGCCTTTATTTCTTAGGATAACGCTTTTAATAGGATTTTTTCAATTTCAGAAACTAGAATTAGAGATTTCTAATTAAGGAGTTTATTTTTGGGCTTTTCCTAATTTAGCAAATGTTTTTAAGAAAATGAAAAATAGAAATTTTTTGGACATAAATGTACCCAATAATTGTATTTATAGCTTTTTTCTGTCACTTTAAATACATTTACAGATTATCTGTAGAGTGTAAAGAAGTCAAAAGAAATTTAATCCAATGTTTGTGAAATACAGAAAAGCCAATCATAAGGCTAATTATATACTGCTTTTTCGTTTATTTTTACTTGTCATGAATTGATGTGACACATTTTTTAAGGAGCAATAAATAAAAAGTAATTTTACTATATCACTCTTTATATATAAATTTAATATTTTAAAACATGCATTGAAAAATAATTAGTATGTCATCAAAATATATTAAAAATTGAGTATTAAATTATATTCTAATTTTTTAAATTGAACAGATAAAAATAAATATCTATTTTTAGTATAATGGAGTAATAAAAATGAATGGAGAGAACATTGTTTCTACTTTAAGAACCAAGGCAACAAATATAATTAGGTACATACTTCCTCTGTCTCGAATTAGTCGTCATATTTCTCTTTTGAAGAATTAAACTACGTTAATTTGATCAAATATTTTAAATGTATTTTTTTCATTAAACTAGCATGACAAAAATTGTAATTTGTAGTACTATTTGTATAATTTCTTAATGTAATTTTTTTAATTATGTTGAATTGATTTAATCTAATTTAACTTTAAAATTAGTCAATTTGACTCTCAATAAGTAAACACATGACTATTAATTTGGGATGGAATGAGTAGAACACAACAAAAATCTACCATCAATAAGGTGTCTGATAAGGAAAACTATATAATGCTCGACTATCTACTAATTTTCTACACTAATTCTTCATCTTTATATGTCCTCGATAGCTACATGTATGGCATATCTTATCTAATCACCTTTGCAGATATTTTTTTGACCTACCTCTATATTTCCTCAGACCCATTATGACCAACCTCTCACATCTTCTTATTGAAACATATGTACATCTCATCTTCACATGTTTAAACCATTTCAGTCTGACTTTCTTGATCTTACCCACCACGGTAGGTATCCACAACTTGTCCCAAATATTTTTGTTTCTAATTTCATCTCTCCTAGTATGTCCACACATTGATCTCAACATCGTCATTTCCGCTACTTTCATCTTTTGAGCGCGTGAGTTCTTGACTAGCTGATGTTTTCCCCTATACAACATATTAGGTCTACCAAAACACCAGATATGAGCCTCTATTTAGTCTACCTCACTTTAATCCGATGCGTAACATCATCATCAATCTTTCTATGTCCTTAAATTATCAACCTAAAACATCAATCTTCACTTCCACGCCGGTTTCATGAGTTAAGTGACAGTTTTGTGAGTCATGTCACTTAACTTGAATTGCAAGTACTCAATCTCTTCTATTTCTAAACTCTTCTATTTCTAAACCTTCAATCTATTATTAACTACGTTGCATGTAAGATAAAAATTCTAAAAATTTAATTACTTTTTAAATATAAAGAGGTTGTATCATATATTTTTTTTATCGAATAAAAAAGAAAGTGTACCATATAAAGTTATTAATACGACCAAAATATTTTTACTTTTAACAAACGGCTCAACTAAAGAAATGTGATAAATAATTTGAAGCCGAGCTGAAAAAGATAATATTAGCCACAGAAAAATATCGCAGCCGATGACCAAAAAGGACAGCTGTCATTGTCATGATTATGAATGACAAGCCACAGCTTAGCCGCTGTTTTCTATGGCTTATGAAAATGACTATACTACCCTTTAATTCTGTCGGCGGTGTTCAAGTTTTTTTTTTTTTTTTTTGAAAAAATATATATTGAACAATAAAATAAATTTTATTTGTCATATGTTTTTTTTTTTAATTTGGTCTTATTTGACATTTATATCTTTTAATTTTAGATATATATAAGTAAATTATTAAATTTGTATAAAGCTAAGCAAATAGATTCATACGTTCATTTGTGTTTTTACGTGACTTTCTACGTGTATTATTCCACGTAGAACATATATATCTATTTATTTAATTTTATATAAATTTAAGTGTGTATTTATACACACTCAAAATTAAAGGGCAGTAGCGTAGCCACATATAACACAGGGTGGCTAGTCGAAATTTTCAACTTCGCCACGGTTGAAAACATATTTATATATTAAGTCGTTTTATTTCAAGTTTTATATAGAAATTTTATATCTTATTCCGCGTATCAAAGGAACGATCTTATAATATTGAATAATAAAGTGAATAATTGATGGCCCTCTAATTCATTTTTAAGTAATATTTAGATCTTTTTGGTACAATCTTTTGATTATTTAAAATTGGTAAATTAATATGGGTGTTGGAAGAACGATGCCTTTTTTTTTTTTTTGCTATGATATAATAACTAGAGTTAATTAACTATACAAGAAAGAATATGCCTCTATTTAGTGAAATTTTTTGACGATCAATGATATATTTTGCTAAAAACAATCTTAAAAGTATCCAAATTTATATTTTAAAGTTAAAATACTACACATAATAATAATAATAATAATAATAATAATAATAATAATAATATTTTCTCTATTTTATTTTATATCTATTTAACTTTAAATGAATATAGTTGAACTTATTTGAACCTATTATTTTATGAACGCGAAACATAAATTTTTGTAATTATTTTATTAAATAAAAGAAATAATATATATGAACCCATATTTTTATAAATTCAACGAGTACAATACTAAAAACTTTAAATGTGTAGTTAGTTTTTGAATTTGCCTCTAAGCATTATTTTATTAGTGTGATTATAAATTATCTTATTATAATTAAAGTAAATTTAAAGTTAAACTGTTTATAAATATAGATTATAGAATAATATAATTCTTTGTGGGATCCGCTAAAAAGAAAAACATCACATAAAATTTAAGAAAGTAATAAATCTAAAGAATATTAGCACTTTTAATCCTCAAATATCAATAAAATTATAATTTTGAACTCTGTCGGTGGTGTTCATAATATTTTATTTTTATTTATTTATTTTGTTGAGTTTTGAATAAAGAGAATAATTATTGGCCCTAGTATTAAGATTTAAGGTCCTCTATTATTCTTGTTAAGTAAGATTTAGATCCTCTTGTACAATTCTTATTATTGCTTAATAATAATATTTTATGTGGTATAATTTAATTGGTAGTTGACACGAAAATTAAGAAATTTATATCATTTTTAGTGTAAAATAAGTCAGATATTTGAGGATGAGAATGAAAAATTGAATCGATTGAATCATAAATATCTATTTTTATTCGCTTATATAGAAGAAGAATCGAAAAAGAATCAGATCATTCATTTCTTATCGTAAGAGTTGAGAATCAACTTCTTTTATCAATATCAATAGCTTACCTGACTTGCGTTACTCCTTTACCTTTTTCTCTGTGTGATTTCAGAGCACCTCTAATCTCTCAAATATCGAAAAGTTCAAATTTTGAGTCTTGTAATTTTTTATTAAGCACATTTAATCTTTAATTAATTAAGTAATATGCACTTTTGATCCCTCAAACTTTGTATGTTCACAAATTAAGTAACATATTATTAAAAGCTAAACCATTCAATTATCAATGCACAACCTTACTGGTCTTTTAAGGTGATATAGTTCTAATATTCTCTATATTTATGTGATGCACAATAGTTACACACTTTTTAGTTAATTGGAGATTAAATGTATTAAATCAAATATTATAAGGATCAAAGTAAAAAAAAAAAATGTTTAGTTTTAGTTTTTCACCTGATATTTAATATTTATATTGAGGTTATGAGAAATTAAAAATGCAATTACCCCTAAAATATAAATATGAAAGCCATATATTTTTCTATTTCAGCAATTCATCTCAAACTAACAATAATGATATGGTGAGGAGATTGGATCTTATAATTAATTTTTATTTAGAAATTTGGAGTTCAAAGATAGTGTGCTATTAAAGACTTAATAATCTTTTCCAATCTTTTGAAACTTTAATAAAATATAATCATCTTTATTGAAAGAGAAAAAAAGATTATACTACTAAATTATTGAGTTAGGAGAATTTTGTCTTTTATGTTCTTTTTTATATACTATGACATATTGGGAGGGAATTCCATTTTTGTATTATGTGATGATTAATAAGCTTTAATTGGTACTTTCTCTTTCTCATATTAGTTCTAATATTTGATTTTTTGAGAGTCAAATTACGTGAATTTTGATTAATATTAATAATATATTCAGTATAATTTTACAAGTGAGGGGTGGAGAGGATAGAGTGTACGCAAATTTTATCCCTATCTAGTGGAGATATATAGACTGTTTCCAAAAGATCTTCGGTTCAAGTACATCAAATCAAAATAGCCATGAAAAAATAAAAAACGGTAATAAAGAAAACATGTCAATTAAAATATATATTTTCATCAAATTAACATGAGAAAAGCTTCAACTTGTAGTATTTATTGTACAATTTTGAATATTTTAATTTGAAGTATTAAATATTGAGTTGTTCTAAATCAATTAAATGAGTCATATTAACTTTCGAAAATGAAAACATAACAATTAATTTGGAGAAAGTATTTATTTTCTATTTTTTTATCGACATATTGATCAATAAGCTTAAATTGAGGATCATTATGTTTTATAGAATGATAAATACAACTAACACACTTTTTTTTTGTCTATTTTCTTGGTAATCTTTTTGTTTATAAATTGTGATTATCTACTATCCTACAATATAAAAAGCTTAATCTTTATTTTTTTATTAAAAAGGAAAAAAATCATCAAAAATTATTTGATCGTCTTTCTATGAGAATAGTCAAAATAAAATTAACTTGAATTCAGAATCGCTATTCAAAATCATAGTAAAATACTGAATTTCTCATCTCAAGTCACACCGAATAATAGCAAGAAAAAAAAATCTCTTTTTTATTGTTAGTCATTATTTCTTTTAATAATTCCAACTTCTATATTTTATATATTCTCTTTTTATCTCCAAAAATAATACTCATATTCTCGAAATGAAGTCCCATAAAAGACTTTCTACAGTATTTAGTGTTAGGTACGATATTAATTTAGATATTTAATTGGTGGAACCGATAAATCATACGAGGTGGTTAGATGCGTGGGGCAAAATATGTAACACAAAGGACTTATAGTACTTCTTTTTGTTGATTGATTCAATCTTTTGTTCGCTTCACATCATATAATTAGGGGTTGAATTAGATCGTCATAAAGTTTTGCACTCAAATTATATATAATAATATAGTTTTCCCTTCAATTCTATTTTATAAATGTATTTGTAATTAAGGGTACACGTATAATATAATGCACGTGATCAGAAACTACTGACCGACACTAAATTTTATATAATGAATAAAATATTTTAAACTTTTAATCTTGAGTGTTATTCCATCATTTGACGACATTTTCTTTTTAGTTTATCTAGAAAAGATTGATATGTTTCTATTTAAGATAATTCATAATTACACAAATATTGACGACTTTATCACAAATTTCATTTTTTTCCCTTAAATTTCGGAGTCAATCAAACACCATCACATAATCCGAGACTTAATGAGTACAATATTTAATTGACTATTCTACCCTTGAACTCTGTCGGCAGTTTTTTTTTTTTTGGGGTAGGTTTGATACACTTATTTGAATAAGGAGAATAATGATTTGATATTATAGTACTAAGGCCATTTACTATTCTTTTTAAGTAATATTAGTAATCTTTTTGTTCAATTTTTTATTATTGCATAATGTTACAATAATAATAAATATAGTAAAAGTAAAAAATATTTACACAATCATGTGCATTATATAAGGTAAACATTGTTGGGTGCGAAGATAAAAATCTAAATTGATAGTTGAAAAAATTGTGAAGTTATATATAAGTGTAATGATATTATTAATGATACGACATACGATGTTTATTGATGAAAATTGTGAGGGACTAGTCTAAAGTATAAAATATCATATGATATCAAAAGTATTTTTAGCTAGGCTGATCTGTTCCAACGACTAATATTAAAGATGATAATTTGATGAAACGAATATGAAGAGAGAGAAGCAATTATGGCATGCCGCACAATTTATTACCTTTAATGTCAAAGAAAGCTTGGAGATGGAGATAGAGATGCACATATACAAGAAGAAGCTAGTTTTGAACTTTGGAGGCGATAAATGCTCGATCACATGAGTAACACATAATAAATCTTGAAAATTGACTCGTTGATCCTCATAATTGGTCATGCTAAACTTAGTTCTCGGGTCCTGACAAAGACACCGATCAAAGACGAAAGTTATACTAGAATTCAGACTTTATTTTTGTTAAGAAGTAAAAGTCACTTGACTGTAGTCCGTAAGGAGAGGAGATCAAAGAAAAAAAACTCGTCGACAAGATTAGGAAACAACATAAAGATCGTAAAAATACTCTTAATGGTGCGAGACCTTCTGGAAAAAAAAAAAACATTCGAGAGCATCTTTCGAAAAATGTTTTTAAAAAAACAGAAAAAAGTTGGTTTATTAAACTCTAAATGCAGAAATTATGTCAAATTTTCAAGTTGTATATAATGTGAAAATCCAAGACAAACTCCTTAGTGCCAAATTTTAGTGAATGTTAAACATTTAACTTATGTTTACACACTATAAACATTCTCTTTCTCTGGCTATTCATTTCTTTGTTCTAATCAGACATCGAATATTCAGCGCGTAAATATAGTACATTGTCTCCTTGTTTGGGATTGAGGCGTAATTGTTGTTGTTGTCGTCCTCCTTGCATATCATATTTGAAGATTGATGAGCTGAAAAACCTGAAAAACAGAATAAATCTCATCATAAAAAAACAATAATCTCGAAGGTTGTAATCCGTGTGACTTATAGGTCACAGGTTCAAGTTGTGAAATCAGTCACTAATGATTGCATCAAGGTATACACCCTTCGGTTTTTGACCATTCCCCGGACCCTCACGAATGTAGAATGCTTTCTGCACCGAGCTATCCTTTATTCAAAAAAGAGATGGTCTAGTTCATCCATCTCTTTTGAGCAATAATTCATCCAAGTTTACACAAACACCAGTAAAGATGCTAGATGTTTTTTTCGTCTATAAGATCGATAATAGCAAGAACAACGATATGATTTGCTTGTATTATCGAATAGATACTCTACCGAACATGGACGTTAACCAAAAAGTGGGTCACATCCAGGATTTCGAGTCAATGAGTTCTAACCTTTCTTCACATACATATAATCTAGTCCGAGCTAGACGCATATGGGTTCTGCAGAGCCCGTTGCGTCTAGTCTAGATCCGCCACTCTTGACAAGAACCAAGATACAATCGATTTCGGTTATGCCAATGTTTCATAAAAAAAAAGCATCTTTAAAGACACAATAAGAATAAAAGAGATGATAGAAAGAAAAAAATTGTTTATTTGCAGAATAAATTGCTTACTTTCAAAGATGAAATGCTGAGGACTATCGCCATGCAACTGATTAAATAATGACTTAATTCCGAGCTGAACTTGCGGAGGAAGTCGTAGAATTATTTTCGTTCAATCTGGTTCCGTTATGAGCAACCATATTATCATCATGTCTCTGCTCAGCGTTTGAAGGTCTGTTGTTGTCTGTTTGATTTTCCCGTGTCTCGAGGTGTTCCATCATGTGAGATACATTAGCTATTCCAGCATTATCCTCCCTCCTAACTTCGGAACCAATATCTGCCATAGAAGTACTTCGAGAAAACAATCTCTCCTTCCACCCTCGTGTACTCTTTGAGATTGATTCTCTATATCTGGAAAGCAAAAACCACATTCAACATGCTTATAGCTTCTAAAATGACACACTCAAAAGAGCAAGTTTAGCAATTCATACTTCATTGACATTGAATTAAATCGAGATTTCCAGGATTCCGATAGTGAATGAAAGTCTGATGGTTCTGCTGTATCCTGGTTTTCTGTCAAAGATGGACTAGAAGAGCTTCTAAAACGAAAAACAAACAAACAAAAGAAAATGACAAATTTCGATTTGAGACACATGTGTACCATTGATGTTTAGCCAAGAGATTGGAAAATGAAAATGTTAATACCTATCGCCAACAGATATTTCTTGTTTAACGGTTTGTGGGCGAACATATCGAGATGATGAAGCAGAAAGTTGATTACTTTGACCAGATGAGAGGTGAGGCAAGAACTGTGCAGTCTCACGGCGGACAGGTGTTATAGGAACAGAAGGATCAGCTATAGCTTGACGAGAATCCGATTCAGCAGCAGCAGTAGGAGATGGATCAGGATGAGATGAAAACACTAAAAAATGCGGACGACCATGGGAAGATGACCGATTTCTTGATCCCTCTCGTTGACCAAAGTGGCGTCCCCGTCCCATTGCGGCAGCAGCAGCCAAATGCTGAATAATGCGCTCTTCGAGTTCAGACTCACTCATCCCCGTGGTCAACTAGAGAGCAATCAAAAAGGAAAATGAGATGACGCAACATTATAGCTTGTGGAATTTCATTAATCAGAGAGGAGAAAGAACATTATAGTTTGTGAAATTCAAAATTTACCAGAGTAGGACGACGAAACATCGTAGCATTTCTTGCCTGATTAAACCTACTATTCCTCTCTTGTTCCACTGCCTCAAGCAATTCTTGACTGCAATATCATTCAAATCAGGGGAGTCAATCAAAGTCGAACATCAAAGGTAACGCGTAGCATGAAAATGATATGAATTTGTGAAAATCGAAAGGGAAAAGAAGCCAAATGAACCTTGTAGGATCTTTCAGACTTAGGGGCTGCCAACACATTGGACAATTAGAACTTCTTTGATGCCTGTTTTGAAAAAATTATACAAATTATAATAAACTCGAATAACATTTATGTAAGTTTTGAACTTCAGAACAAAAATCAGTCCCAGAGTTTGACAAGCTTTCATTTACAAAACGTGACTTTAACAAACAAGAATATAGGTTTAAAATTAACAAAGAAAATTACGTGAACTTCATGAAAAAGTAACATATCAAATATCCCCCAATTCATAATGCAAACTTATTGAGAGAAACAGCCCGAAATGAGATAGTTGCCATGCAAAAACTTTAGAATTGACATAATACATAAACATACACTCAAACTTGACCTCAGCTGGCAAGTAAGCACTCTAACTTTGAGAGTTCACATCTACACACCTCAACTTGATCTCAACTGGCAACCAAACACTCCAACTCGTCTCCACTATGTCTCGTGGACGAGGTGTCTAGATGATCATTCTGTAAGTTGGAGTGTTCAATTGACACAGTGGAGATGAGTTGAGGTGTCTAGATGTGCATACTCAAAGTTGGAGAACGTACTTGCCCTCTGAGGCCAAGTTTGAGTGTTTGTTTATGTATTATGCCCCATAGAATTTGGACAACTAATAAGAAGACCAGCTTCTACAACACTATTATTTATGTCTATCTTTATGCATAAAAATACCACCACTAGTCCATTCATTCCCTCTTTGTTTATTGTAGATTTGTATGTAACAAGAAAAATAATTTGTGATTAGAAAATCATACAACTTTAGGAAAAACGATAGCTACATTAATTAAACATGGTTAACCTTGTATAAAGGTCTCCAGTTCAACGTAATCATGGTGCTAATTGCTACAAGTTTACTCACAAAAGAAAAAGAAGATTTAAGCTCTCTATGATTAGTATGCTCCTAAACTGACAATAGAATGTAAGAAAATGTTATATGAAGCTATTTGATGTAGCCTTATCTTTTAGTTACAAATCGAGCTTTATTTGTTTTAGGCATTCCAACTATTCAGAGTTCTTGTTCCGTGAATGGAACCCTTGTGTACTTTGTCAACACTCATTATACTACCAGACACCACTACAGGTGGAAATCCAATCCAATATAAGATGCTGGGTAGAAGAAAAAATTGTTTCGTAGAAGGATTGTCACTTGATACGACATGGACTAATGAGGATGAATTCCAATCTATAAATCAACATCTTTTGGCTATCTCACTCGGCCCTCGTCACGTTTTCTCCAACTGAGGAAGAATGATGTAGAGATACTATTATCTGTTAGTTAGAGATATACATATATATTAGCTTGAGATGGTCACCTTATCTACAAGAAGAGTTATAATTGTTCGAGATGATTTGAGTATTCAGGGTTCCTATTCAATAAATCGGATAGTTATGATTTTGTTGACAAGACCTGAATAACCCTTGATGAACAATACTTTATGAATTGATTTTTCTCTCTATTTCTCTTTTATTTTTACTTGCAGCTTACCGAGGATATGACCTTAGATTAGAGGATATGGAGGTCAAGGATTAGGGTAGAAGGATAGTAGGTAGTTGAGCGTTGTCTATCTTTTCTTATTTGTATTAATATTATAATTACTATTCTATTATCTTATTCTTTGAATCTTCTATTACCCGTTGTTTCATTTGCTTCGGGTTTTTGTATTATTTGTTGTTGCTACTGTTCTTTTCCCCATTATTTTCGACATGACTTCTTTGCTACTGTATTTCTTTTTCAAACCTGTTTTGATATGTTTTACTTGAGCTGAGGGTCTATCAGAATAGCCTCTGCACAAGGTAGGGGTAAGGTATGTGTCCACACCACCCTCCCTAGACCCCACTTGTGGGATTTCACTGAGTATATTGTTGTTGTTCTCTTCTATATTTTTTTCTCATTCGCCTATATCTCTCTGTCGTCCTCCCTTTCTCCCTTCTGCTACTCAATCTGTCTAATCAGAGTGTTATTTATTGTTTCATTAGTTCTGCAACATCTTTCGCTTGCTTAGCTGCTTATGTTTCCTTGAAATATAGCACTGAAAAAGTTTATAAGGATTTTCGGTGCAGGAGCCGTCAGCAAGGTGTGATTTTCTGCATAGGAGGACATCTTGTTTTCTAAGTAGGAAGAGATTTTGTGTTTGTTATTTTCTATTTTGAACTTCTAATGAAATTGACTTTGTGATAAATTAGTAAGTCTTCCTTTAAGAACTTAGTTTGAACTTCGAGATCAAGTGGATCACGGCATCATGCAAGTTAGAATATTACATCAAGAGATATGACTAACTTTATCACACCTTCTAAACCAACATCAACTTCATGACAAAAAGATTCTCTAAATCAATAAAGATGATGGAAACAGGAACTCTAGGTGATTTCTTCCCATTTGTCTAAGCCTTGCTGGATAGAGTTATCTGGTACCTATTACCCCGTGGAATTAGCCGAGGAGCGTGTAAGCTTGCCCGGACATCACGGCTATCCAAAAAAAATCTTTTTTACTTCTCTGTTTTGCTATCCCAATTCACAATTATGATAGCAAGTTAGCCACCCCTTCCCAGAAAAGGACAGTCACAAAAGCTATCAAGTCTAAGTTTATTCTTCTATTTCTCACCCAATTTCGAATCTTCAAGTGACATTTTAATAGCCCAGACAACAATAATAAGCTACTGAATGCAAAATAACAAGAGCAGTGAATTAAGGTTCTCAAAATCAACTTCACGAAAAAAAAGATATTTGGTGCAACAGCATACCATTCTAGGATGCACTGGAGGTGAAACTCATGCCTGCAGCTTGTTAGCTGTTGAACAACAGACCAGATATCTTAGGCAGTTTTTAACACCTCGGTAAAAAGGGGCAGAAGGAGCAAAACAATCCTATACTTAATAGAAAAAAAAGGGGGGCAGCCCGGTGCACAAAGCATCCTGCGTTAGCAGAGTCCAGGGAAGGCCGCACCCGAAGGAGGTATGATGTAGACAGCCTACCCTAATGCAGGCATTAGTGGCTGCTTCCACAGCCCGAACAGTGACCTAAGGGTCACACGTAGACAACTTTACTGTTGCTCCAAGGCTCCCCTTCAATCCTATACTTAATAAGCAGTTATATTTTGTGCTAGAAGTATTCATAGTGTTCACCGTTGAAGGGTCACTTTTGCAGAAAGCCTCTAGACAAATGCTGCACGCATCATCACAGGCATCTTGAATTCCTCCTTCCACAAAAGCTGCAGCTGATGTGATATGACTCTCCCCTTTCTTGAGCTCGTCGTCCATTTCCAGAACCTTACATATGCAACAAAGCCCCAAAAATCGTTTAACTTAATATCTCGAAAAAGAAAGAAAAATCAGAAAGTCCCCCAGCATAGCATGGAGAACTCCATTGATAATTGATCAATGCTCAAACCAAAGTATAATATACTGAGATACTCAAGAATTTTGAAGAAAAATGAACAATCCTCAGTGTAATACATATTGGTTCAATAAGATCACTTTATGACAATTCTCAATTTGTGCGCATACATACATCGAAGTCCTACAATTCTCAGATCAGAGGAAAAAAATCCAAACTTTAACACAAACATGAGGGCAGCCCGTGTTCAAGAAGGATCCAGGAAAGGGTCGCACCCCAAGGGGTGTGACGTAGGCAGCCTACCCTGATGCAAGCACAGTGGTTGACTCCACGGCCTGAACTAGTGACCTCTTGAACTCATTCACATATCAGACAAAACACTAAAAATACCAACTCCAAAAAGACATTAAGAAATTTCCCATGACATGCACAATAAGAGAATCGTTCTCAGTACATATATCTTCATTCCATAAAATAATCATCCAGGCATACATTACAAGTCCTTCATTTCATCCAACAAATGGAAAAAAAGATGCAAACTTTAATACAAATACAAAAAAATCCCACATATTTACATTCACCACAAGAAATTTTTTTGATCAAAATGCAAACTTCATCCCCAACTACCAAGAAATTTCACACACGAAAAATCTTGAAAAAATGCAATCTTTATCCCCAACTACTAAGAAATTTCACATATTTTCATTCACCACATGAAAAATCTTGAAAAATATGCAAATTTTAACACAAATACAAAGAAATTTCATATATTTACATTTACCACATGAAAAATCTTGAAATTTTTTTTGCAAACTTTAACACAACTATATAGAAATTTCACATATTTTCATTCACCATATGAAAAATCTTGAAAAAAATGCAAACTTTAAGACAAATACAAATAAATTTCATATATTTACATTCACCACATCAAAAATCTTGAAAAAATGCAAACTTTAACACAACTACAAAGAAATTTCACACATTTACATTCACCACATGAAACTTCTTCAATAAGATGCAAACTTTAACACAAATACAAAGAAATTTCATATATTTACATTCACCACATGAAAAATCTTGAAAAAAATGCAAAATTTAACACAACTACAAAGAAATTTCAAATATTTACATTCACCACAAGAAAAATCTTAATAATGTGCAATAAAATTTTAAAAAAATCCATAAACATAACAATTACAATCTCATAAACTAGATCAATAAGAACTACAATTTTCATATTACATTTATTTTATTGATTAAGAAATTTACCTCAAAAATGAATTAGAAATATGTCCTGGAAAATGGGTCAAAAGGAAGGGGAAAAAAATCCATGAATTAGAAATATTAAAGCTCTGATATTTTCTGCCATGAAAAATAGAGAAATGAATGCTAAGGTCCCATTAAAGAAACCCTTGAACTATGAAATAAGGAAGACAAAATAGAGAATAATTAGATAATTGGTAATGGGGGTCACGTTTTATTACATTTTGTCATTTTGTCCAACAAACATTTTAAATTTGGTCATAATATATAAACAAACGTTCAATTTTTAATATGCATGTCTAAACGTCTCAATTCATCTATTATGTCAGTTGAATATTTCAATTTATAAGATGATTGTCTAAACACATCTAAAATTTGTGTGTCACATCAGCGTTGATGAGAACGAGTTAGTGTGCTTTGTTGTTATTGAAATCAAGTTAAAGTGTCTAGATATTCATTTTTAAAGTTAGAGTGCTTATTTGTCAGTTTCAATCAAATTTTAATATACATTTTTATGTAACTGTATATAAATAAATCATGTCGATATTTTGGTGGTAGGAATAGAATCCCTTCATCAAGCCTTGTGTTTGAACTACTATATAATTTAATAATTATAGTGTATATATACTACGCAATTATTGAGTTGATGTAAACACGGAAGATGAATATTTTTTGGGGGTTAGGAATGAGAAGTTGATAGGATGATCTCTAATATTCTTTTTGAAGAATCTTTGTGTTTGGTGGCATATGATAATTGGTACTATAATTAAATTATAATATTATACAAGATACAATTAGTATGATATAACAAGTGATCCACAAAATGAAATATCATATACATATATTGGATTTGTTTACATTTGAGGATTAGGTCTTGTTTTGTTTAAGTAAATAATTGGAACAAGTCACCAATCTTTGTATTAATAATTTTCCCTCCCCCCCCCCCTTTTTTTTTGGGGGTGGGGGGTCACTTTTGCAAAAATCAATTTTTTTTATTTATATATATTTCAAAGTGTAATAATTCTTTAATTTCATAATGTAGTAGAGTATAATATCACCTTTAACTATAAATCACGTGAATACAATGCTTGATTGTATGTTTGTAACTACTGTATGTGCGATCATTTGTTTTTGTTTGTATATGTATGTGTTTTCAAAGCAGAAGTTAAATGTAGGCTAAATTCATCGGTGGCCCCTAAAGTTGGCAATAAGTTTCACTTAAACACCTTAATTAAGCGATGTTCATTTTAGACACTTCATGTAGGGTCCCGTTATATTATTTTGACTCACTTTTCTGACAATAAACAAAAAATTGAAGGAGAGCTTAATACACTCGTTGATGATGGGGCAAACAATCAATTAAATGATTACATGTGTTATTTTCAGTTAAAAATTATTTTAAAATCTATTTAGTAAATAAAATAAATATATTATTCTAAAAAAATCTCTTTTGTGCCTTTTTAAAAAATTATTCTTTTCTTTTACTATTTTTCATATTTATTCTTCTTCTTTCTTTTTAGTGTTGTTTTTTGGGAAGAAAAGAGGGAGAGGAAGAAAGAAAGAGAGAATAAATATGAAATATGGGTGTTGGTATCCATTTTTCCGGCAAAAAGTGGAGGGAGGTGATGGTAGATTTAGAAAAGTAATACAATGAAGAAGAAGAAAAATGACTTAAAATTGAATTTGAATAAAAAAATTGACCTCCATTGAAGGAATTTAAGCTTGAAAAAAAGGTGGGGGTTGGTGGCTTGAAAAATGGAGAAGAAGAAGAGAAAATAAAATAAAAAATGGCTAAATTATGTCTTTCACGCGCTATTGTTGAGTGTATCACACTCACTTTGACATGTCAGCAAAAAGTGTCAAAATAACACAACAGAACCCTACATAAGGCGTCTAAAATAAACATTGCCTAGTTAAAGTGTCTAAGTAAAACTTGATGCCAACTTTAAGGGGCCACCGATGAGTTTGACCTTAAATGTAAGTGTGACCAACTGTATGTATGAATAAATAAGGACGACTGAAATTTTAAGATACACAAATACATATGTAAGCGCACATATGCCATAAAATTACATAATCTCGCTATATTATGTAATTTTCACAATAATAATTTTATGTAAAAATAATCTTGAAATTTTCACTATCAAAAAACTTGTTCAATTGGTCACAATTTTTCTTAGGCCAACACAACTTAATATTATCTTCATATAATTCCATTTTACATCTTTCTAGAAAATATTTTCCTTCGAACAAGACGCAAGGGATAAAAAATATCGCAAAAAATAAATCATCGATTATTTTTTTCGATCGAAGTTTTTTAAGTTTATCGTCTTAATCATACAATTCCTAATGTAAATTTTGATAGCAAAACACTACATTAGTGAGAACAAAATTTTCTGGAAAAAGGCACAAATTTCACATAAAACTTTATAGACATTGAACAAAAAGGATTAAGTGACATGATTAGGATAAGTTGTCTACGTCACAACCCTTATCGAACACTATATAAATACGAAATGCTTCGTGCACCGAGCTGCCGTTTTAGTAAGGAGTCACACAACATTTCAAGTGTAAGTAATATGAATAATGAAGTTACTATTGCTTGGGAAAAAAAGATATACTTTTCTTCCAACCTTCAAAAATTTATGCAATACGGAATTTGATCTAATAGTTTTGTAACATTCTTTCCTGTTGCAAAGACAACTTTCTCACAGAAGTAGGACGCTACGCGACGAGAAACATGAGTCTTTTTTCTTCACTGGATTTCGGAATACAAACCATACAAGAGATTTCTATCGTTAGTAGTCATCGCCTCTTGATACAACCTCTTTGCAAGTCGGACGAAGTAAAATGGTGTGCTCAAACTGAGATACGTAGCTACCTTTGTTATCGCAAAGTGGGGGATATGGCTGCCAAAAGAAAAGAAAAACACGGCAAAACTTCAATTTTAGATCATAGAACATATCCAGTGTAGTCCCACAAGTGGGGTCTAGGTAGAGTAGGATGTACGCAGACCTTACCCCTACCTTCGTGGAGTAGAGTGGTGGTTTCCGATAGACACTCGGCTCAAAAGAAGTGTAATCAAAGTAGGATTGGAACGAAAATAACATAAGAAATTATGCATAAGATAGAACAGGAACCATTGAAAGACGCTACAAGTGTCATAAAGTAAAGGATGTATGAACGCCATAATTGAGCCAAACACATGAACGTTAGCTTGAGGTCACGTACCTGAACAATTCCAGCATCACATAAGTTCTTCAATGCCATCAGATATTTTGTCTCACCAAGGCGGTCTAGATAACGTCTACAGAACGCCAATGTGGAGAAGTTCTTATTTATTGTTGCCAGCAGTTGCTTGGCTCTAGGCAGCCGCAGTGGAATGTGCCCAATATCAAAGTTTTTCATATAATGGCTGCATTCTAGATCTTCCCTTACGTATCCCTTCCCTAATATATGGAGATAAGAGACGAGAATCAGTTTTGTCACTCCCATGTATCCCGGATATGCCAGTTATATTACTCTTTCGTGCAAACAAAACGGAAATTACCTGTTGATCCAAACGTCTCAATTGCATAAAATTCACCCTCTTCCATTTTGGTTTGTTCTCCTCCTTTAACAATCGGAACAGATTTTCCTGCGTGGATTTGATACTGGCCAATACTGTGCCCATTCAGATTTCGGATGCTCTTAACTGCCAATAACAACATTGGTCAGAATTCTCAATTTAATACAGACGCCTACTAATAAAATTACTTTGCTTATCGACATATAAGGTCCTTTTCTCCATGCTCCGATGCCATGACGTTGGTCTTAACAAAACAAAGTAGAAATAAATGCTTTTTCTAGTTATCATACTTCTCGGATATCATACCTTGGAATACCTTCCCATTGATTTCAACCTCATAGGATTCCATAACCTCTTGAATTGCAGCACCGACATCACAAAGGCGTACGTCAATTCCCGCTTCCTACATAAAAATATCAAGCCATGAATGCTCCCAAAAATTTATCAATGCTTCCAATAAACTAGAAGCCCTTTTGGGTGAAAACTACCAATTTTCCATGATTTGATTTCCTATTTAAACAATATTCACCTTAATGCCAGTATTAGTGGCTTCTCGTGAAGCCTCAAGTAGTGGATCAAACATAGGATTGAAAGCCACAGTAAATGCACAATCCACAATACGTCCTGCAAGAAACAACAGATTAAACCATCACCTCGTTACTAAAATTGATAACAATGAGAGTGTGCGAGTTAATAAAGCTTAGAACAAACTGTTTCAATGCACGAAGGTGGTTCAGTATGTAATAGGAAAATGGTGAAATACAATACTATTTAGACTAGAGATAGGACATGGTCTGGGTCGTGAGGGATGAATTAATATGGCTAGTTTAGGAGGACTGTACAATGACGAGGTAATAGGACAATGGTGAGATACAATCTGCACATGCGCCGGCCTGTTATCATTTCTGTCACTGTACTATGGACAAAAGTAGGCAAAATCATATATCAACACCCATAACTCGCAATAAAAACTATGTCATAGAAGGTGATAACATCCTCTTTCCCAT
Organism: Solanum etuberosum; assembly: GCA_029582245.1. NCBI lineage: Eukaryota > Viridiplantae > Streptophyta > Magnoliopsida > Solanales > Solanaceae > Solanum > Solanum etuberosum. The sequence continues at coordinate 28,675 of JAJONR010005653.1, read as the reverse complement.
GTTTTTTGAATAAGAACCAACAGCTCACGACAAGCCGGGGGTCTGTCGGAAACAGCATCTCTACCTTCCACCCTCTCCAAACCCCACTTATGGGATTACATTGGGTATGTTGTTGTACATAAGAATATGTACCGAGGCTGATTAATACTTATTTATCAGGGTGATTCTACCTGATTTAGAAAGATCCGTTTTTTATCCACCCATCCAATCTCCTCTCAAATACTGAACTATGTTTGGAATGGTAGTAAACACTGACAGATAGAGCAAGTGTAAGGGGGAAGATAATCCCTCCAGATGGATTGTTAAACAATATGAAAGCTCCATATGGATGTCAATCTTCTTGAGCCGGGGGTCTATCGGAAACAGTCTCTCTACCTCCCAAGGTAGGAGCAAGGTCTGCGTACACACTACAATCCCGGTTATGTTGTTGTTAATGTGGATGCCAATCACTTCTATGAGAATGTGGTTCTTTTCGTACTCCACTACGAGGCACCGGATATAACATGACCGGAGCTACTGTACCAATTTCCAAACCAAAAAACAAACAATTTGATACATAAAGAGATAATGAGACTAATACCAATATACCATAAACCATAAAATGACATACCAAAAGCACATTAATGTCTAACATAGTTACACAGATGAGGAATTCTATAATATTACCGTCAATATGGGTTCCAAAGTCCAACTTCATCACATCATCATACTGAAGCACAGTTTTATCTCCTGAATTGGGGGTCCAATGAGCAGCGACCCTGCAATAAGTAAGAGAAAAAGATTGACAAATTTTATTTTATTTTAAAAAAAGAAGCAAGCACAGGAAAGAGAATGCGAAAATGAAATAGGTCACTGCTAAATTCTGTTTTAAGATACCGTCCACTGACAATACTCTAAATCACGCTAACATTAGTATCACATTTTTTTAGTAAATCAAAATGAGTCTCACATTTAACAGCCAAAAGGACAAAAAAAAAGTTGCATTACCAGTTCAATGAGCACCCTGTAGGGAATGCAATGCCAGCTTGAAGATCATTCTCTGATATCAATTTGCGAACCATATTCTCCAAAGTCTCACACAGGTCAATCATTAAAATGCCAGGCTTAGCAATTTGCCTGATGTATTTCCGAACCTGAGGGTTGGAATTAAGGAAAAAGAAAATGGATATGTAATGTAATTGACAATTGAAGTTTTAATCCACAAGAAACTTAAATATTGACTGTCTTACAACTATCTTGGTAAGAAAACAGTTAGCATGTATGGACATAGGTACTGACCTGACGATGAACTTCTGCTGCTTGACGAACAGAATTATAAGTTGGCTTTTCCAGGCGCTCCAATTCCCTCTTTTCCTCAGATGTAGTCCTCCACAAGTTACTGCATCGACCATCAAACAGAAATCATCCCAATACTCAAATTTAAATAGACAAAATGTAGTTGAAGTTTTAAGAGTGAAGGATAAAGGAACATCAGACTCTTTCTTTGAAGTGCTCAATAGATTTCAATATTAGTCAAAGCTCTAAACTAAAAGCCCAATGGAATGGCTCCAAATAACAATAGATAATAAATTCAAGTGTACGTACTCATCTTTGTATTGTTGAATTTCACCCTCTGGAAATTCACCAGAAGGATAAAGCTCAGCTACGGGAATAGAAGGTGGATCAGTTTGCTGAGGTGGCTCCTTTTTTTTCCTGCATTTGCAAACAAAGAAATGCAACATGACTCTAAGGAAAAGCACAAGAGAGATTCTTGGGTTGGAGCAGTTCTCACTTGCTCTTATTTTTCTTCTTCTTCTTCTTTGCAGCTTCTGTAAAATCGCAAATAAAAGGCACAGGTATTAGAGGCAACCAAATGGATCTAGTACTAAAGGGAAATGGGGGTAGAGGCCAGGTTATGAAAAAAGATCACAGAATCTTACAACTGACTTCAAGCAGAGGACTAGCAAAACAAAATACATGTCCTTTCCCTAGAACCAAAGTATGACAAGTTCAACACATTTTCTTATTTAAATGTGTGTGGATAACGCATTAGCTTGAATATCAAATCTCCATTTAGCAGAAGTTAGTTCTATCAGAACTGCACCTTCTATCTAATGCAAGTTTACATTTGAGTGGAAAAGCATTAGCTTGAATACCGATTTTCAGAAGTTTTCCATCAGACTGGACCCTACTATCCAATTAAACTTCTACATCGTTAAAGAGCGCTACATCCATGAGCGTTGGTTTTCATCCCAAATGAAAATGAAAAGACTGGGTAGTGAAAGACCAACATCTTGTTTCATGAATTCTAGACTTGTAATTGAACAGCTCTTGTCCATTAGTATATGCATGAAAACGTTCAGCACATTATCTAAAGTAACTTTTTAATGATCTTCTGAATTATCGAGAGTCCAAGTAGTTCAGCATTTTATAAGTTTGTGCAAGGATTTTCTTTTCGCTTTCTTCTTTTGCCACTTCTACCTTCAATTGCATCTAAACATTCTTTAGTTTTTAATTTTTATTGTTTTTAATAGGTTATGGCATCTAAACATTCTCAGCTGTTCGGTGAAAGACATCTGATAATTCTTCCAGTTTAACGTCGAACCATGTTTACAACAAATCCCAGAAGACAAAATTCTTCACATTCCAAGCCTTCCAAGTTCCACCACTCTAGATAAAGTGAATGTGCAACTGCATTAATCTATGCAAGACTGTAAGAAATCTTATTCGGGCTTTCAAGCGGAAAAGAAATAGATAAAATTAAAAAATAAAGGAAAATATGTTCCTTCCTTCGTTCATTCACAAGCAATTAAACTGGTACTAAATCATTAGCATTCTTTGACTTGAAGGAGTACCTGTCGTCGGCTCATCCACTGTCAAACCATCAACTTTCTCCTCAACCTCCTTTTGCAATGAGGAAGCAGACCCGTTGGCCGTTTCATTATCATCGGGAACCTCAGATGTTCCTTCTACAACAACGGAAGCAGAATTTGGCTCTTCTTTTGCCATTATCAATGTCTACACTGCAGTGGAAAATCAAGTGCGGGGTGTTGGGAGAAGGTGTTAACAATTGCACAGCAACAAACTCAAAGAATAGTGAAGAACCTAAAGGCACACAACCGAGAAGAACACAACCATTTCAGGTGGCAACAAAAAGGCAAGGCAAGGACCAAAAAACAGAAACAAATCAGGATATCTATTTGTAGGAACCAGGATGAGGATTAAAAAAATTCAAGGGGCAACAAGAATGCAAACTGTAAGAATCATAGCATGTAGAACGATTGTACCAGTTAACACTTAACAATAAGATGGCATACAGTAACAGTTGAACTCAAAAATGACACAACACAGAAAACCCTTTGCAGAACCAGCACAAAAAAAGGGAATCTTTTATCAAGGGGCATATTGTAAAAGCAATAGCATATGGTAATATTAACAGTTACTAAAACACGAATTCATATTGTAAAAGCAAAAATCCCAATTTTCAAGAATCATTAATCAAAAGACCCAACATTTACAAGAAAACTGAAACCAATGATAGAGATAACAAATTCAAAGCTACAAAAGACACAATCTTTACTAAAATAAGAGATCAAAAAACTCAAAGAAAGGACGTAAATGGGTAACAATCCCAATTTTCAAGAAAAAGCATTAACACGAACAAAGACACGAAGGTGATTTAGCTCGACCATAGTAGCAATTGAACTCAAAAATGGAAAAACTCAGACATCCTTTTGCAGAACCAGCACAAAAAAAAGAAGGAAAATTCTCCAAGGGACAAGAATGAAGCATATTGAAAAAGCAATAACATGTGGTAACTCTAACAATTAACAGCACAATTCATATTGTAAAAGCAAAAAAATCCAATTTCCAAGAAAAACATTAACACAAACAAAAACATGAAGGTGATTTAGCTCAACCAATAGTAGCAATTTAACTTGAAAACGGCAAAACTCAGAAACTCCATTGCAGAACCAGCACAAAAATTAAGGGAAATTTTTTCAAGGAACAAGAATAAAGCATATTACAAAAGCAATAGCATATGGTAACACTATCAGTTAACAGCACGAATTTTGTATTGTAAAAGCAAAAAAATCCCAATTTTCAAGAATCAATAACCAAACTAGATTCAACAAAAAGAACCAATCTTTTCAAGAAAACTTAAGCCAATGATAGATATAACAAAATTCAAAGGTATAAAAGAGCAAACTTTCGTGAAACGAGAGATTAAAAACACTCAAAGAAAGAACATAATGGGTAACAATTCCAATTTTCAAGAAAAACATTAACACGAACAAAGACAACAACAACAAAACTACAAGTGGGGTCTCAAGAGGGTAGAATGTATGCAAACCTTACCCCTACCTTTGTGTATAGAGAGGCTATTTCCGATAGACCCTCAGCTCAATAAAGCATATTGCAAAAGCAATAGCATATGGCAACACTAACAATTAACAGCACAATTCATATTGTAAAAGCAAAAAAAAACAATTTTCAAGAAAAACATTAACACAAACAAAAACATGAAGGTGATTTAGCTCAACCAATAGTAGCAACTTAACTCAAAAACCCCATTGCAGAACCAGCACAAAAAAGAAGGGAAATTTTTCCCGCAATAAAGCATATTACAAAAAGCAAAAGCATATGGTAACACTAACAGTTAACACTTAACAGCAGAAAGTTCATATTTTTAAAACTTCCTTTATATAACCGTGGTGTCCAGGCCAGCTTTCGCACACCTCAACTAATTCCACAACACCTCTCAACCCCTTCATTGACCAATAGACCACAACACAAATTCATATTTAAAAAGCAAAAAAAAACCCCAATTTTCAAGAATCAATAACCAAACTGAATTCAACAAAAAGCACCAATCTTTTCAAGAAAACCTAAACCAATGATAGAGATAACAATACTCAAAGATATAAAAAAGCAAACTTTCTTGGATTAGGATATGAAAAACACTGAAATAAAGATTAAAATACAAAAAAAGATGAAGATGAAGGAGAATACCTGTGTAACTGAAGAAGAAGAAGAGGAGAGTTACAGGCGCTGTATTTAGCAATCTTTTTGCCCTAGCTTTTATTTCACTCACCAAAGAAAGAGAAAGGGAAATTAGAAAGATTTGGTAATTTTGCTTTGCTTGTTAAAGAACTAGAATATTTAAATTAAACTATAGTAATAAATCACTAATCTAAAAATATTTTTTCTCAAAATTTGAGTTTGGAATTGCATAAATAACGTGACATACTTTGTGCACTCGATCACTTGTAAGTTTAAAATATGACCAAAAAAATAAATCCTTATCATACTTTTGATTTCTATCTTTTTTTTTTAACTTGGTGTTCGATATCTGCATTAAAGTTCAGATAAATTTAAATTCACACTAAAAAAATTCACAATAGTAATAAAACACATAATTAATCTAAAAATATATTGTCTCAAATTATTTATCAATCTAAGTTTGTGTTTGGAATTACATAAATAACATGAGATACTTTATATACCCGATTGCTCTTTAAGGTTTTGAATCTTTCATAATCCTACGTAGTGCTTGTAAGTTTCAAATATGACAAAAAAACAATCCTTATCTTACTTTGTTTTTTTTAAAATTTGGTATTTGATATCAGTATTAAAATTTGGATAAATTTATAATTCACAACAAAAAAAATTCATATTAATAGTAAAACAATCCTTGAATAAGGTGATTTTGTACTCAATAAGGTACAAACCCAAAACTCCAAATTAAAAATAAAGGATGACAATTTACATCCTACACGACATCTTACGTGGAGTTCTACGCGTACTATGCTACGTAGGACACGTATATTTATTTGTTCAACTTTATACAAATATAAGTGTCTATTTATACAGATCTAAAATTAAATAAGATAAATATTAGTTAATATCAAAAAAAAAAAAAAAACATGTTTATGTATTATGCTAATATAATATCTTCTCAGAGGAAACATAAATAAAATTTTGGTGGGTTGCTTTTGTTTCTTTTGGTCCAAATGGTATACTACAATGGGCTTTTTGGGCCCAATGGGAAACTAGAATGGGCTTTTTAGGCCCAATGATATATTGGAATTATAGAAAGATTTCATTTTGGACTATCTTGTGTTGTGTTACATGTTTTGAATTGTAGTTGTTTCTAATTAATACAATCCAATTTTGGACTTTGAAATTTTATGGATCAATCTGTTTTGATATCGTAATTTAATATATAATTATTTTTAAATTGTTTTTGTACATATAGCTACTTCAGAGAACAATTTTTTATGAAAATAAAGAAAGAATTTCTGGTCATAAAAATAGATGACTAAATGACTGAAGTTACATATGACTAAAATCATGCATTTTTGCACAAATACGAATCTCGAAGTAGGTATAGATACAAAAATATTAAGAAACTGACACAAATTAAATGACGACTCAAATTAAAATCAGATATCCATGCACTTCTCCTAGTAATTCTTGTTAATGTTCTATGTTTTGGTTGGTTCATTCCTACAAAAGACACACTCATACGTTATCGAGGATGCGGGATAAGAAAAATAAGAATATTTTATGGAATTAGTTATTCCCTTCTATATGAAATAACTAATTTCATCATTTTAGTACAAAAAATAAAATAAAATTTTTGAAATTAGTTAATAGTTAATACTTCAAATCAAACAGGCATAAAATAAAAATAATTTTTAATTTTATATTAAAATTAATATCCTTATCCAATACACCAAACGACCCTACGTATATACTTCTACTCAGACAGGAGGAGTGAAAAACTGGCTTCCCCAAGTTTTTTTCATTTGTCCACTATATAAAATCATCTCAAAGTCCTTTTCCATGTGACTTGTGAATTGGACAAAATACATGTGGATTATTGGCATTTGTTTGAACACAAATATAGATAGGTCATCTACTTCGGATTTCGATTAATTTGATTTTTTTGTCGAAAAATTATATTTTAAGAGAGAAAACACTATTTTTTTTAAAATAAAAAATGACTTTATATATTTTCAGAGCTTGAACCCAAAAATTGTGGTTAAAAGTAAATATGTTCTTATCATTCCATTATTACCTCTGATGGTAAATATAGAACTTTTTTCCTTCAACTGATTGTTTGCATCGGATGTCAGGTTCTCCATCATATTTCCAGCCCCCTGCAAATGCACCCCCTTACCGCAAATACGACTTTCGTATTTGCACTCAAAATTCTGTAAATACGACTTTCGCACCTGATACCGATTGAAAACCCAAAAATCTTTGATGCCAGGTTCTCCATTGTATTTCCTAAAATTCAAAAAATCAAGATTAAACTAGTCAAGTAAACGTTGAATACGAATTGACTCTCCTACCCTTTTGACAATAATTTTTTGCTCTTGACATCGATGTTTGAACCTTCCCCATCACTTTATGTTATCCCAAGATGTTACTATAGATGGATCTTATCAACATTCATAAATAACAAAATTAAAGATCGAACTGTCGAATATGAAAAAAATTGATGCTATCATAAAATTTTATATCGATTAAGTTTATAAGTTGAAGATTTCTCATTTGATGGGGATAAATAAAGCGTTTCTTGACGAAGACAAAATAAATAAATAAATATAAAGTTTGAAGATTTGCTAAATAATAATTTTAGACAAATCTGAGTAAAATGTTTTTGATTCTGAAATCACTTGGACTGACAACATGTGCTAGCCTGGATGGTGACAAGCCAATACAAAGTACTACTATAACATAACACCACTAAATTCACTTACCCTAAAGTAAATAAAACTTCAAAAATTCACTTTAGTCTTTTTGGAAAATAAATTGTTTAAAATGGCTATAGTAAAATGCAAGATTTTGGTACATAGTAAAATGGCTATTTGATGTTCAATTTTCATATCAATATTCGATTAAATCTACATTCATGTCAGAAAATCTAATATTGAAATAAAACGCAAGAGAACATTATCAATGAGTACTCAAGAGTGCAAGAGGGAAGACTCAAAAAGTCCAAATTTTTAAATTAGCATTTACTGAAACTATGCATGTCATATGAATAGAAAGGAACGTCGTGATTTTTGAACAACAGACCGTGAATACGTTTAGACTAAATAGAGATATTGCTTATGCTTGTAACATTAGAGCATCACTGGGTGCAAGGAATGTAGTACAATCATGGCTTGTAAAGTCGTAGTTTCTATCAAGGAGTCTAGTAGATTACAATTGGATAGGACGTTGTTATGAATGAGACTAAGCTGACTATGGTAATTAGCTTGATTTGTAATTCTGATTCACGTGATTAATAAAAAAAATATTTACCTAAATTTTTTTTAAATAGAAAAATTTGGGGACCATAGATAATAGTGTTGGACAAATTTGAGTAAAATGTTTTTGTTTCTGAAATCACCTGGACTGACAAAATGTGCAAGATTGGATAGTGACAAGCCAATACAAAGTACTACTTCACCATAACACCACTTCACTTCATATAATAAATTAAAACAATCAACATAAAAATGTGTCATAACAAATTTAAAAAGTTTAGTATTTTTTCCGTCTCAAAATAAATATCGTTGTAACTATAACAAAATAGTATCTCGATAAAATTGTTGTTTCAAGAATTGAAAAGAGCCAAAAGTACTTTTGAACTATCTGAAAAGATTTAAATTTGCTTTGAATCCTCATTCACCTATTAGGTTAAAAATATTCCACAGTCTACTTTTTTGGTTCATTATTATCTTTAAAATTAATAAAGTTTTCTTTTTTAATTATTTATATTATTAATTATTATATAACATTTTTCTATTGGATAAATTTAAATTTCAACCCATCAGATTTTCTCCTACTCGCCTCAACCCATATCCATATTCCTTTAACCCAGACCCAATTAAAAGAACCACCAGAAATAAAAGATTGAATCAATCTCTTCTCTTCCCATAAACTTAATTTGATTATTTTTTTTGTGATTAGATGGATAAGTTTTTTTGGCTCTGTTGTTTTCGGGTCGGATAAGGTCTAAATCTCTATGTTATTGCTTAATTTGGGATATTTATCGGAGGAATATATTTTCTTCAGTACTTCTCTACGCAAAAGGCATCCATTATTAAGGAGAAAGAAAAATCACATGTATTTTGATAGCGATATAAAAAAGTTTGAGTATACTTCTTCATTGTCTGATAAAAAGTGTTAAGAGTGTTGAATTCGAATATTGAGAACATATGTTATTGCCTCCGGTAGGAAGATTTTTGCTGCCAAAATGAAATTTTCTTACGTGAATAATTAATACAAATGTGTATAACTATGCAAGCCTCGCTCGCTACTTGAAAATATCGAGTATTGATCAAACTAAAAGACACATAATAACATCAGTTAGTGAAATGATGTTAAGCATCTCTAGCCGTACGAAAAAGAGATTATGATGCTATAATCTACGTCCCTACAAATTTGTATAACATATATTAATTGTTAAGCATTTATCATAAAGGGGTTTAAATGTACTCCAACTTTAAGGAAAACATATATCACAAAGAAGTTTGAATTTGCTCCAACTGTGACAAAAACATATATTGAACATCGAATCGAATGATTTATTTATTTTTTATGAAAAAATGAGATAAAGAAACCAAGAGTAATAATAATAAAGAAGAAGAACATTTTCATTTTTGGATTAATGTGAAAATATACATTGAATTTTGAATAATATTTTGTTTTTGTTCTCCTTTTTTTTCTTTTCAAAGTTTTTTTATAAAATTTTTTACAAATTATTTATCATATTTTTTATTATTATTATTACATGTCACTCTTTTGAGAGGGACTTCTCCAAAACCCAGCCCCATAAAATTTACTCCACATTTCCTTTTCCAGCGCCACCACATCTTTATCGGATTTCAAGCTATTTCCGCCGTCAACCACCGCAAGTGTGGTGGCTCCGTCGATGGGGTGAATCGAAAGTTCCGAATCGTCACAGCTACTGCATTGTGATTGTAAAATCTTCTTCTTCATTAGCCGGCGTCGGCGTTTTCTCCGTAATGCTTTCCGGCAAAGTCCTGCCGGAAGTTTGTAAACCGCCATTACGAGGAGGTTAACGAGTCCACAGGGGCAACAACAGCAAACAGCGGCGCATTCCGCCGCTGTTCCGCCGGCAACCTCTGCTAATCGCGCTTTTCGAACACCACCTCGTGATGATGTGTCTTGGTTCGATAAAAGAGGTTGCCGGCGCCGGTCGATTGGAAGTGATGAAGGTGCACGCAGCACAATTTGCTTTGTCATTAATTCAATCGAAAATTACGATTTCTCCCCCTCGCCGGAAAAATTAACAAAACCCTCGCCGGTAAATATAGCAATCCCTTGTCGGAAAATTAAGCAAGAAACCTCAATCTGGATAAATAAGCAGCCCCTCGCCGGAAAATTGAGCAAGCAGCCTCTCGCCGGAAAAGCAACCCCAATCTGGATATATAAGCAGCCCCTTGCCGGAAAATTAAGGAAGCAGCTCCTCGCCGGATAATTCAGCAGCCCCTTGACGGAAAATTTAGCAAACAGCTCCTTGCCGGAAAATTAAGCAAAGGAGCACCTCGCCGGGAAATTAAGCAAGCAACCCCTCTCCAGATAAATAAGCAGCCCCTTGCCGGAAAATTAAGCAAACGACCCTTCTCTGGATAATTAACCAGCTCCTTACCGGAAAATTAAGCAAGCAATCCCTTGCCGGAAAATTAAGCAGCTTCTTGCCGGAAAATAAAGCAAGTGACACCTCGCCGGAAAATTTTGAAGAACCCCACCCAACCAAATTAGTTTGGGTGGGTGGGTGGGTGGTGGAGGAAGGAGAAGGAAATGGAAGTCACCGGCGGTGGTGAACGGAGAGGCATTTGTAGGCAATATATTTAAAAATCAAATAAGTAGGCAAAATATAAATATTTCAAAAAAAAAATTGATTTTTTTTATTTTTTTGTATTTTTTGGTTAAATATGTTGTGAGCTTAAGCTTATCCTTCTCCTACTCTTTTGCTATTTTTCTTCTAATAATAATAATAATGAAAATAATATTAAATAAAAATGTTGAAAATAACTGATTGGAATTTGTGGAGGAGAGAAAAATGAGGAGATTTGAAAGGTGGGAAGAAGGGGACTTGGTCTTAAATTTATAAGGATATGTTAAAGGTATGAGGTGTATAAAAATGGCGGGGAAATTAACAGTACTCGATAATATTTAAAATGGATATAGAATCATAGATTTATCGGGCAAAGATAATTATTTCGGTCCTAGGAGTAAGGACAATGGATGGAGGAAGTATTATTATCAGAATTTATTTTAAGAGTTTTGTTTTTGTATAATTACTATCTGTTTTATTTTATGTGGCATTATTGATAAAAAAATAAAAAATTATAATTGTGGTGTATGTTAGTCTGAGCATATTTTGATTAATTTCAAGGAAATTTATTGTTTTCATGGGCAGTATATATATATATTGAGTAACTTTATTTATTAATATAGTTGGAGAGATGATTAGAAGAATTAATCTAATATTTTTTTTCGCCTCAGACTGAAATTTGAATATGAAACTTCGTGATTCGCAAACAATTCATTGACCATTAGGTCACACACTCTCATTATGCTATTGACAACGTCTTTTCTTGGTCTGTTAAAAAAAGATTGACTCATTTATATATTAGAAAATAATTTAACTTTAAATTTTTAGTTTCATAATAGCTACATAAATATCATGACATTTCTAAAGTCATAAATTTAATAAACTTATTGGGATTTATATTAAAATGTGATGAAATAATTGAAATTTCTCCATCATTTATCGAAAATTTTAAATTTGAATCTCGAGAATGATTAACTTCTTGATAGAAAAAACTATTCTCGATACAGAATCTAGCTAACATGAATCAAATTTAGCCGCCTCTATCTATGAGTTATTCAAAATACTTTAAAGGTAAATTTAAAAAGTGAATTTATTCACAACACATATTTACATTAAATCATATCAATATGTTATTATTGAGTGATTTGATAAAGTGAAAAATATAATCATAATTAAGTAAAAGGACTCTGTATATAAACACATACATTATTGATTTGACGTAAACATAATTATCAAATATACACCCCACCCCGGAGGGTCAAGAGGGTCGAGGGTATGTTGGATTAGGGGACAAAATACGTGTGAAAATTCAAGGTGTTTTTAGAGGAAGACAATCAACTAAAATTTCTGGTCCCTCCAAGTTGTTTTAGGGTTATATATACATGAACCAAAAAAATAAATTATAAATTAATACAGTCAGGTTTCTCTATAACAATTATCCTTCATAAAAATATTTCATTATAATTATATTTTTCGTAAACCAACCTTTCACTATGTCATATTATGTGATCTCTATATATTACAGTTGAAAAATATCCAGACAAGCAACACCACTATAAAGAGATTTGACGTATAAGATATCCCCTTTTTGTTTTATTTCCATACTAGATGGGCGTGGCCCGTGTCAACACGGACCCAACACTTCATATTTTCAAGTAGTTGATGCTTTACATTGTCATTTGGTGATGAAGGATAAACTTATATGCTAGTATCATTGACACAAGCAGAAGACATATATAAAAAAATGATAAAGTTATGATAGATAAATTTTCAAATATGTATGTTGGCAGAATCAAATGCACATACCAAAGTAATTTGTGTTACTTTTACTTACCACTGGATCTTATCACATGGATTGTATATGTCTTAACAAAGTTTTTGGCTCAATCAATTTTTATTTCTTAAAACGATTAGCGACTGACTTTCCTAATTTTCTCCTTGCTCGTACATTTATTTGCTATACCACAAAGCACACTTCTACTACTTGCCATCTTAGAACAATTATGTGATGTGATTCGCATATTTTTCCTCTGCTAAAAATCAATTAACGGTAAAATTTAAATATGAAGAAATTTGATAAAGTCAACAAAATTATCTATTGCTTTGACAAACCTTGGTATAAAAAATCTTAAAATAAATATGACTTTTACATACTTCACAATGTTAATAAATATATGTGACTAAAATTTTAATATATACGTCAAATACAAATAGTAAATGTTATAATTACTTCATAGTATGTGTAGGAGTGCATCTCACCGACTTTCCACGAAGTCACCATTTTGAGAAGAAAAAAAAACTGAAAGTTCATTTTATTTTTAAAAAAAAATCATACAATTGCATCTCAATATTTTAAGCTAAAACTAAAATTCATTTATCCGTATTTACATCATCAAATATTTTCAACGTCTTCATTTGAATGACTTAGAGCCCGTTTGGATTGGCTTAAAAAAGTGGCTTTTAAGTCAATAATAAAAAGTCAAACTGAAATGACTTTTAAGTCAAAAAATAAAAAGTAGGGCGAGACCTACTTTTGATTTTTGACTTATTTTAAGTCATTTTAAACTTATTTTAAGTAATTTTTGTCCTTACCAAACACTTCCTAACTTATTTTAAGTCATTTTTGACTTATTTTAAGTTATTTTTTTTAATATTTGTCAAACACTTCCAAATGTTAAAAACTGACTTAAATATAAGTTTGACCAACTTTCAAGTCAATTCAAACACCCTCCTAAATAATAACGCCTACTCAATAAATAGCATATAAATTATATAATTGATGATGTATTCTTGGTTAGGCTTGTTTACATAATTTTTAAGACGTACGTAGGTGCATAAATCACGTGCGAGATTAGTTATCCAAAAATAACATCAGCTTAACATTTAAAACAGAAAAGTACTTAATTGTTCTGGACATTTCATCAAACACTTTTGTAGTGAAAGAAGTTCTTCCTTCATATTTCATAACAACACCAAAAGCACATAGAGTTCATCAATAAAATATGAAGAGTAAAATCAAGTATGAACAATTCTTATCCCTAAACACTAAACTAAAATGAAAAAAATAGAAAGTTAAAGACAACTTCAGAGGTTATTCCGCGATGATTGAACTATGTAAAATGATGGTCTCCAAAAAGAAACCAAGGTTAATTCAGAAATTTTCTTTCTTCAATTTTCAACTATGTCAACATGTTCAAAGGAGAAGGACCAAAAATCATTACTGACCATCAATCTAGGTAAAAAAGGGGGTAAAATTGAGAATTTTCAATTTAGTACAACTAACAAAGCTTCTTGTACAACTCTAGAGTGCAGTGTATTATAACTAATTGTTAAAGATATTTGAATGATTAATTTAAAAAAAAATCATTTTTTTTCTTGGTGATATATAAAATCATTGAGTATATAATGATATTTGTGGTTTACATGGACAATGAAAGGTCAAAAGTGAGAGGCTAAAAAATTATTCACATCGAATATTTACAATCAATCAAATATGTATGTGACATGTGTGTTTGTATATATGTATATATGTGTGTGTGTTTGTTATTTAATCATAACTAAATAATATATATTTTACTATAATAAGTAGGTCAATGATAGTGAGTTTTGTTGGTTTAATGTAAATATACGATGCAGATAAATAATTATAGTATAATAAAACCTTCTCATATTTTTTTATTAAAACTTTTTTTTTTGTTTGACCTTTGAAAATTGAAAGAGATTATTATAAGTAAAGGGCCGTAGTACTGCAAAGTGCAAATTGTTTTCCATTAGAAAATGAAAAAATAAAAAGAATATTCCTTAATCCATGTGTTAATGATAATGCTAGTTTATTCATATGAAAAATACATCTTAACAACATTTTTGACATTTTATTAAAATAATTATAGCTTAACCTAACACACAATAACATAATCTTTCCTAATTAAGAAGTGGAATTAAATTTCAAATGTCAAAGAAACTAATGTGGTGAGAAAAAGATTAAATATATTAAAAGTTTCAAGATTTTACACGAATTAACGTCACGCTAAAGAGGAGAAATCTGTAATTTCAATTTATCAACCACTTATAAGACCATCAAAATCTTCCTTTTAAATCTCAATTATTTTTGTTTGCGTCACTTGACCTTTTTTTAGTTTTCTAAGTTTAGGAGAATTGACATTGATATTTTCCACTAGAAAATTTTAACCTACACAATAAATTCCATTTGATCATATCAAATTTAGAATTTTAAGTTTTATAATTTTTAAAATTTATTAAAGCAATAATCAAACAAATAGTCTATTTGAAGTTAATAATATACCTATCTTCTTGAAATTTTGCATTTATTAGAAAACAATTTAACTAAGCTATTAACATAGAATGTGGAGGGCAATCTTAATCTTTTGTTGGCTTTGCCTATTTATTGAATTGCGGACGAAGAAAATAGATGCGGAAACTTGAGTCCAGACAAAGGAAAATAGATGTGAAAATTCGAGTCGATTGGAGCATCATAGCATATATAGTTAGGAGAGTCAAATATCAGGACAAAATGGACGGACACAAACAGTCTGATGTCCAAACCAATTAATCAAACGACGATGATAACTCCACTTATTATTTTAATATTAACTACCTATCATTTTATAATTCTTCCAAATTGTTTCTTCATATTACTAGGAATATATATAAAATCAAATTTGGCAAAACACGATAATTTATATATATATATATATATATATAAAATAAAATATTAACTGTGGTTCTAACTAAAAGTCCATTATATTCACCTACTGCTTATGTTGAATCACCATCAACATTATTATTATTTATATTAAATTATTTCACAACTTTGGCTTATCGTTTATGGCAATGGTTGTATTTCATTATTCTTTTTGTAGTTTCATTTCGGAATTAGTATTCGACATCTGTAATAAAACTTGATTAAATCTCATTAATTCATGTATTATGGTGCTTATTTCTATGGATGACACTTTTAATATTTTTATTTTTAAGATTCAAATTCGAAATTTTTAATTGAGAATGAAGAAATCTGAATCATCTCATTACGCAAAAACTTTATTCTATTTGTTACGTGACATAAAAACTTTAGGGAACTTTTATTAATAAATACTAATTAACAAAGGAAAACGTTGCTTTTCAAACTATCTAATTAATTTTTAAATTTTTTTGTATTTTTTAAATAGTATGTGTATACTGATGATGTGTACTGATTTGTTATCTTATATTAGCTGATGATTTGACACGTATATATTTTTTGTTTTTAGCAAAAATAATTGATTTCACACATAAAATATCAGCATTCAATGACCACAATTTGTTCAATAGGACGCAATAATATTTATTCGTCCAAAAATTATACTATAATCTACTTTTATCGAATCGAAATCAACATCAACAGTTGAGGAATTACCGATCAGCAATTTCTGTGCACAAATGTGGATTTATTTTTCGTACATGATCCAACCTCGCAAACCTAGAACTCGCAAACTTCTCGATCCATAACAATCATTAAATTGAGATGAAAAAAATATCGAAAGGGGATCATATAATTAAAGAAAAGGAGAGTGAGTAAGCAAAACATTATCACTTATTATATTTATTTAATTGAATTGAATTAGAAGTTTTATCTAATTAATTAATTAATTAAAGATCACTAATATATCATTAATGACATTATGGAAGCCATATATTTTATTGAAATTTCAACATTTGTCCCTCAAATTTTAGTGCCAAATGTACATGATACAAAAGAGTTTAAATTCTATGGAGAAATATATATACACAATTAGGACATTTAGAAGGTAATAACAAGTAATCATATTTAATAATATCGATGTAGTATGCAATATAAATGATAATTAATATGTTATAACAAAATAAATTACATTGATAACGTACCAATTTCATTAAATTATCAGTATATATAACCTAAATTGGTGTAACAATGATCGATTTCTTTTTATAGCACCTATGGGGTCGTTGATATAAGCATTTCCGAACCTCTTTTTTTATTGCACTTATCTCTTATGCCTCAATCTTAAACAAGTTGGAGACGACTATATGAAACCTGACTAACCATTATTCCCCGTTTAAGGTCAAAATAATATGTTAGGAAGTAATAATGATGTATAATCAACTTATCGGCTACTAAAGCAGTATCTGCTTTCTCCATATAATCAAACATGTCATAATGTTTGTGTGATTATAGAAACTTCTCACTAGAGATAACATGGAAAATATAAAGTAGGTTATTCCTAAATCTAAAATTTTATCTCATCCTTTTTGTGAATGAACTAAAATATACATGTCACATAAACTCGAATAGAAAAAATATAACAAGAGAAAAAATTGATTTTAAAAACTAGATAAAACCAAACTCATCAAATCCCTTTGTTAATATACTTGGTACATTCATAACATAACATCATACATATCAATTTCACAATAGATATTACTCAAGCCAAAATAGTAAACAACAACAACAATAACAATAATTAACTATGCTTCAATCCTAAGTAAACTGGGGTCGGCTATATATATTCTAACGGATCATATTTCTCCGTTTAAGCTCGGAATAATACTTAAGAAAGTACTAGTGATGTATAATCAACTTATCGACGATTAAGTTGATTCCTGCTTTCTTCATTGTATCAAAGGTGTCGAAAGAGAAAAATGCATCCACATAAATTCCAGGAAAGAACAATCTCTCTAATTCTTCAGAGTCAAAATAACTATATTCAACTGTTTGGTTGGTGAAAATTCCATTATGATATATCTCTATTTTTGTTTCCCATTTAACAATGTCACCATCCAGTATTCTAGCTTTCAACCTGCACATTAAACAAATCGAAAGTACTGAAATGGACGACTCAATAAAATTTGTAGCCTAAAGTCAAATTTTGATACGATTGAATTTCTAGCTTTCAACCTGCACATTAAGCAGATAGTAAGTACTGAAATATGATCATCAATAAAAGTCTATGATGTTCCGCCAGGAGCATACCAAATGGGTGCCTAAAGCATGTTCAGGGGCGACTCAATAAAATTAGTAGCTTAAAGCCAAATTTTGATACGAAGAACATATTGAAGTTCTGGCTTTCAAGCTGCACATTAAGCAAATAGAAAGTGAAATATGACGATCAATAAAACTTCCGCGCTAGGGCATATAAAAAAGTGTGCCAAAGCATCAGGGGCGACTCAATAAAATTAGTTGCTTAAAGCCAAATTTTGAAGCTAGACCTCTAGGAAGGAAAATTCTTTGACTAACTGCTCGTTTTGAGTATTTGCGTCCCAATTTATGTTTTTGAGCACTTGTACGTACTACTGGAAACTGTTTTGCTCGGATTCTTCAAAAATACTGACATATTTGTGTAGGATCCCTCAAAAGCTATACATTTTTGGATGATCCAACACGAGTTTAACAATATTTTTGAAGGGTCTGATCATATAAATCAGAAGAGAGATTGTGCAAACAACTTACTGCAAACAAATGCTCTGATAATCTCTGTTAACAACAGGCTTCCATTCTGAATCACCACCACATTCCGCGTACCTCTTCTTCACATGAACATCACATTTATCTAGAACTTCACACAAACGGAACGAGGCATCTACCACGAAAGTGAGTCGAGTGTTAACATCATTGAATATCCTGATTCCACATCGCACATTGAGGCGACTACAATGTAGCTTCAAATCTTTGTCATCGTGCATAACACGTATTTTAGGGTTTATTCCATTGTAGAAGGAGGCTGGGATCGCGTAAATAGAAGGTATAGAAACTTCAACAGGTGAAATCCATGAAGCTTGAGGAAATATGTCCGGAAAAATAGACTCCTGCAAATAAACCTCGTCTAACTTTATTCAAAAATGAAACTTAAATTTTTATAGAATCAAAATAGAAATGATTATCGAATGCCAATTCATCCAACTCAGGCTTCGGTTCTCCCCTTCTCTCGTCCCTCTAGTCGAGGGTTGAGCTAGAGGGGCGGAAAGGGGTTCATCTGTATCCATTCATGGAAAAATCACACTGCATGTACACTAATTATTTTCTTTATGTACAAATATATATATATTAAATATTGAAAATTCTGCCTCTATCACTACATCGTAGTACATACTACGTACATATATGTACGTAGGATTTTATATTATGTATTATTCTTAAACTAATTATTTAAACTTACCATGAATAAAACAGTTCCACAGTGCTTGACAACTTCAAGATTCATTCTGACATCATCCAAACTCCTGAAATTACGGATGTCAAATGAGCAGATTGAGCAGGTCAAAGTTGGCGGGAATAATATATAACTCGTTCAAAGGTTATTTGAGTTAAAGATAAATTGAATCGAGAAAAACTAAAGAATAAGTCATATATAACTCAACCATCAAACTATTATCAACTTTTAATTTCTTTGTTTAATTATCAAACAAAACTAGCAAACTTTTATATTTCTTTATAGATATAACGGTCAAAAACACATGTGATAATTTTTTTTACAATTTTTCTATTTGAATTATTAGGTGTTTGTATTTCCTATTCGACTATCACCAACTATTTATCAAAGTTGGTCAATTGCCACGTGGACGAAATTTTATGAGCAAATTAAGTTGTCACGGTCCTTTTAGCACTTGTATACAAACACTTGGTCTAGTCACTTTCGAAGTATGTTTTGATATATAGTTGATGATAGTTAAGATAGAAAACACAAACATATGATAAATCAGATATAAAACTCGAATACTAATAATACTTCAGATATATTTTTGACCATTATCCTCGTTCCTCAATGCAAATGAATATTCATACTTACCTATGTACTTGGTCTTCTAATTCAAAATATGCTGCTAGACTATCCAACTGCCAAAAACATTATCACTCAAATTTTAGGATCAAAATTTTTGGATAAAAGGAAGGGTAATATGAATACTACACGATTTTAGATAATTATTATTTATTGTATATGTAAATAAAATATTAATTCACGGGATACTTACAACCTCCGACAAGTTCGTGCAAGTATGAAATAATTTGGTCCATCAAGTTTATTTTGTCGTTGTTGTGAATTGGTTGATTTTGATTTTCTATTAGCAGAGACAGATATAAGATTTGAACTTTATGAGGCCAAATTCAGAATTCTATCACATTCCATATAATCTGAATCTACTTTTTTTTTTCTATATTTTTTTTTAAATTTCATTTTATGTGTCTTAGTTTAAATATGCACGGAATTTAAAAAATAAAAAACTTTTTGAATTTTATGGTCTTAATGTCAAATGAGATATTGGAATTCACGAATTACTTAAGGGTGATAATATTAGCCCATGAAAATATGACATGCTCAACCTAATTGACTCGCTCATTTATTAAGTCAGTTTATTTTCACCCGCCTAATTAAGTCTATCTAAAAGTTGGGTGATATATATGCAAATTGACCATTTTTTTTTAAATATTTAGCTCATTTCAATCTAAGCAATGAACCGTTCATTTATTAACTCCTACATATTTTGACCCCATAAATTCAGTCCAACTCGCCTACTATTTGACACACCTAGAATCACTAAATATAGAAAGTGACATTATTTTTGAAACACACTACAAAAATATGACACAAATTAAAATACAAAAAACATGATTGATTCAACGGTATGAATCAAAATTACTAGATTTAGATGAATTCGTAACTGTGGCACTAGGTCTGACGACCCTCCTTCCATGATCTATTCTAACTTCATTAACTACTAGGCTACACTCTCGAGTTTGCAAAATCATGTAACAACATTCACCAAAGTTATAAAGAGATATATACCTTCATGTTTCCAGACCTCTTTCCAAACCATTTTTTTAACAATGGAAGTGAATCAATCAAGTGTCTATATTCTGGAGATGGCCTATTAATTCCATCAAATGCCTCTTTAATTTTAACACAATCAAATCTCTGAATATTGTGTCCAGCCCATATTTTCCCTGTGTCATCACAAAAAAAATAATAAAAAATCTCATAATATTTATTTTTTACGTACCATTGAAGATTATAATGAGATGTAAAATATCTTTAAAAGAGCGCTTGATTTGAGACTTAGGTATAAAGTCATTTCTTTTGGTACATTTACATAGTTGGTTTTGTGAGTTTATTGATTAGTACACCTCCGATGCTGATAAGGCAGAGACCGTTTATTCTTAAAGTGAATTTTTAAAATATAAATTTAGATTAATCAAGTCTAGTCTCATAGAGAATGACGAACACCGAATGAGAAACTTAAAAAAATAATATTTTCTACATTACTTAGGGGAAACATCCTTAGTATATATTTGGGAAAGGATCGCATCCCAGGGATACAAATTCAGCGACGGAGCAAGGAATTTTACTAAGAGATATTAAAATATTTAAAAGAATTTAACATACCAAGAAAATAAAGAGACCAATTCACCGTATTTATATATATATATAATTAAAATTTTGACTAAGCTAAATAATGTAATTTTTTAACTATCCTTGACTCAAATTTCAAGAGTTCGGAGCCTAAAATACAACTTCTATTTATCAAAAATTTCAAAACGGTAACAAAAAATGGAAACAAACCAAAAAGGTACCCGTTAACTTTACCCTATTGGTTTGTTTCCATTTTTTGTTACCCTTAGGAATTTTTGATGAAAAAAGAAGTTGCCCTTTATACTCTGAACTCCAAGTTTCAGTGATTGATTTCACGCATCAAAATCATAACTTAGATTATATGAATATAATTTTACCATTACTCCGACACGTGAACACTCATTCTATAGTTACTATAGTGTGTAAAAGTTTTTTTTTTTAAAAAGAGAGTTTTTTTTAATGTTAAATTACCATGAAGGATTTGGTAGATTATGTCAGCAACTTGAGAGAAGTGAGGGGCAAAAGCTAAAGCTTCTCTTGTGATACCATTAGAAAGATCCGAAAAAGTATCCAAGAATAACGGGTCATCGGGTCGGATCAGGGTCGAATAGTTATCAAGCTCAATTAACCTCCTCGGGCATACGAATATCGATCCGAATTCCAATAGGACCCAATCCTGACCCGGTTTTGGACGCCTCATCTCCAAATCAAAGAACACAATCGGGTCGTGCTCTCCATCTATGATCATCTCCATTAATGTAGTCGAGTCAAGCTGAGCTGAGCTGAGTTGAGTTGTGCTTTCACAAATTTTAGACACACTAAGAATGTAATTTTTTTTTGTGTTAGAGATATATAACTCTTTTAAGTGTTTATATAGATGCATGTATGTAGAGCTATGTGTGTGAATTATTGAACTTTTAAATGTGAAGATCAGTCATTCGACTTAGAAATCCCGTCCAACTTTAGATAAGGTAGGAAAGCTACAAACCAGCATAATATTCTTTACTTTTGAGTCTGTTAAAAATAAAAGATATTCTATCGGGTTATCATTTTATGTTTTTAATTAGTCTAACATGTAGTTTTAAAAAGTAAAAATAAAAATTAAATTTTGTGATATTAAATGTAATATTTTATAATATATAATGTATTAAAATATCATTTAGATTTTATATTTTTAAATAAAATAAATGATAATTTTTTTGAAACCGACTAAAAAAAAAAGGTTGTTTTTTTGTATGGTCGGGCAGTGTACTGTACTATGGTAACTTTGCCTTTGAGTCACATTTTTTTTTCTTTTCAAAAAGGCATAGTCTTGAAGTAGTGCACATTGGAAGCTTAATTTAGTGTGCAACTTGAGAGGGTAGTTTTGTCATTTCATCAAAAAGACACGATTTTAGATTCGAGCCTGAATATAGAGTCGTCTCACCTTTGATAGAGAGTGTTTCATCTTCAATGGAGGGACTGATTTTAAGATTGTTGTACACAACCTCGTAAGAAAATAATAATAAAAAAAATTCTTTTCTTATAATTAAGTGACTTTCTATTTCATCTGACGTGAAATTGGATTAATCAAATCCTAAAGTGAATACAAAAGATCGAGTAAAAAAACACAGAAATTACAATCTTAGTGGACAAGCTTCTTAATTTTATTGGTTATATATGTGTTGTCCTTCTTTTCCTTTTGTGTCGGCCATTATCTCTTTAATAATCTTTTCTCACTGTCTTTAGTCATCAACTTATTATTCAAGGTCAAGAAGATATAAAGTTATAATAAAGGCAAAAGAGACATGTCGTACTAAAAATAATTCCTAGGTTTATAAGATAACTTTCTTTTTTTCTTCTGGGTCAAGAGTCTATCGGAAAAATAATTTTTTTATGAAAAAATTACGCGATTAAGCAAACTTATACTATTTAATTACTCATCATAACGATAGTTTGTTATAATTACCACTCACGACTAACATTATTTATTAATTACGTGGACTGACTTCGAGTTTGTATAATTAACCACGTTTGTATATGTATAATTCGCCAGAATACACAAATACATATGTATAATATACAATTATCTAACCGATATACATATACAATTCACCTCTCTCCTCCCTCTCCCAATCTCGCTCGCCTCTCTCCTCTCTCTCCCAATCTCGCTTGCCATATATACAAATGCATATGTAGAATATACAATTATCTAACCGATATACATATACAATTCACCTCTCTCCCACTCTCTGCCCTCTCTCGCTCGCCTCTCTCCTACCTCTCCCAGTCTCGCTCGCCTCTCTCCTCCCTCTCCCAATCTCGCTCGCATCTCTCCTCCCTCTCCCAATCTCGTTTGCCATATATACAAATACATATGTATAATATACAATTATCTAACCGATATACATATACAATTCACCTCTCTCCCACTCTTTGCCTTCTCTCTCTAGCCTCTCTCCTCTCTCTCCCAGTCTCGCTCGTCTCTCTCCTCCTTATAACATGTAGCTACGAATTGTAATGATCAAACTATACCTATGGAGAGTAATTAGGCTATTTTTGAGTGGCTATATGTGAAAGTTCCTCTTTTTTTATTTTAGAAAAAAAGGGTTCGAAATGTATCCGAACTTTGACCGAAATTGCTGTAACAATACCAAATTTTGAGCAGGATCTATTACCCCCTGCACTATTCAATTGTGTATTTTAAAGGTATATATGTGCCAACGTGGACAAGTTACATTTTATAATGATGCAATATTTATATGTCCACATGGGAACATATATATATCTTTAAAATACACTATTAAATAGTGCAGGGAGTAAAAGGTCCTTCCCAAAGTTTGGGATTGTTACAACAATTTCGATCAAAGTTCAGATATATATTTCAAACCTTTTTCCCTTTATTCTATATATAAGGTAGATATAAAGTTTATATATATTTTATCCTTCTCGAATCACACCTATTACATTACACTGAATATATAATTATTCTTAATAAAAAAATCTAGAATTAGAGCTATATGTATGAAGTTATCTTTGTTAAAAAACAATTTACTTCAACATGAGACTTTTCGATACGAATTAAAATTTAATTAAATCCCAATACAAATACCAAACATTTTCTGTTTTTTTTTTCTTTTCCTCAGGCAATAATTTCATGTTTCATACAAGTCCTAAGTTTGATGGCCATCGAGTCCATTCCAATTGGTTGAATAATGTCACAACATTCTCTTCTATTACCATTCTGTACAAAAAAAAAAAGGAAAAAAAAAAGAGAAGGATTATATATATATTTATATATATTTATTTATTTATTTAAAAAAGTCACATAAAGTACTCTTGGTAGAAAACTTTTATAACAAAAACCTCAATATTAATATTGAAAAAAAATATCATCAAAGTAAGTACTATTTTAACTATGCAAATAATAATAATAATATTATATAAAGTCGCATATTAAAGTGCTTATAATTTTGGGGTCAGTTTGAACCCATAACGACAATCTATCCTTACGCAAAGCATCATTAATGGCTAATTCCACGGCTCGAATTTATGAAAACAATCTATATGCGGTATGCACATCACCTATAGACAACTTCACTACTACTCCAAATTTGTCCTTCCACTACAACGTAACAAATAAAGAATTTTGCGGTAATAATATAATTATCACTATATTATATTTTTAGCAGCAATAATATTAATATGAACATTTATAACCAACACTCTATGTAAATGTCGTTAAAGGTTTTACCGACTCTTGATGAAATTTAGCGGCAAAAAATGTTATCGCTAAAAGGAAAAAAAGAGTTATTGCCACTAAATATCTCTTTTAATGTAATATTGATCGTTCAATACTAACACACACATACATATATATGTGTAATATGCCAAAGAAAATAAGAAATATTTTTCTTGAAATAGATTAAGACAAACAAATCGAAACATAAGGAAACTTACCCCCACATGAAGCTTATGCATAGGAGAGAACACATGAACTTTCATGACACCATTAGAAGAATGATCATCATCATTATTGGCACAAATCCTATGATTTTTCTTGACATATGTTGTCACAATATGATTCAACCTAGTACCCTCCAAAGAATCAAAAAACAAAATATTTGGAACTTCATCACACGAAGAATAATTATTATTGTTGAATTTTCTAACATTAAACATGTAAGGTGGCCATGCACCTTTTCTCCATTCACCAAATGTCTCAATTGGAGTTTGAAGATAACTTTGTGATATACTTTTGTCATAAATTTGTACTGAATATCCCCATGACACTGAAAATGTCCAATTGTGTCTCTTATTATAACATGTACTTTGTTGCAATAGTCTAGATTGATCAACACTTGCTGCTTTCATTAGATGATTTAAGGCATCATAATGGTTCATTGAAGGAAAAATTGGTGATACTAAGTCAAGATGATGGAGTGATATGAATGGTGATTGTGGATGAGCTGATAAAAATCCTGATATATCGCGACGCAAGTCGATCTGAAATAAAATGAGAAAGTCATTTTCTGATGTTCGATTGATGATTTAACAAAATATTAATTAGGTCGAAATTATAGGAAAAATAAGTTCACTCATACACTTATAAGGCTTGATCAGAAATATCTTTAACTTTTAACTTCATATTATTTATTTTAAGCTAACACTGGTCCCAATATATTTATGCGACACCTTTCAAATTTTGAGATTTAAACAAGTTTATCTTTGACTATAATTTTTTCATATATATTTTGAATTGTCAGTTATTGTAACTTATAATACTATTTACATAGTTTATAACTATATAAATTTCATTTCAAAAAATTTGAAGATTTCATGCGCAAATTTATGATCAAACTTAAACAGTTTGACTTTCGAAAAATGAAAAGTGTCACATACTTTGGGACATAAGGAGTATTATTAATGATTTAATCTTAATTAGTACTTAACATTTCCCAATTTACTATTTCTAGTTTCAATAAGGTATGTAATGATATTTGACTGGAAATGAAATTTAAGAAAGAAAGATTTTTCTAAACTTGTGGTAACAAAGCCATATATATTTTGTATCACTATTTATCTCAATAAGAATAAAATAAGAAGTTGGGATAAGGCACAAATAACCCTAGACTATGACCGAAATTGCAGAGACACACCTTAACTAAACTAAGGTCATATTACACTACTGAACTCATTTCTTTTGTAATTTTGTATACCTTTTGACTTACGTGACTCCACGTAGAGGCGCGTGGGAGATATTTGGAGGCCACGTAGGCTAAAAAGGTGTACATAGTTACAAAAGAAATGAGTTCAGGGGGTAATAGGATCTTAGTTTAGTTAAGGTGTGTCTCTTGGATTTCGATCATAGTCTAAGGGGGTACTTGTGCCTTACCCTAAGAAGTTTGAAAAGTTGAGATATTTATCTCACTATTTTATCAAAATCTTCGTTATAAGAACCATTAACTTTAAATTATGAATGCGCCTCTGACCAGTCACGAAAAAAAGAAGAGAAGAGTTTGATTACTTACTTGATGAAACCCTTTTTCTAGTGTAATGGTGACTCCTAAATCAGCAATACAAGCTTGTAAAATGTGATCACTTCCATACAAATTTGTATACCTCTTAATACAAGTATCCATATTCTTAGCCAAAGCTTGTGCTAAAGGGTAACTCAATGCATAACCAGCACCACCAAATGCCATTTGAAATGACATTCCAAAATTACTCACAATACACTCTGAATTCATCCCAACATAATAATATTTCGTATGATCATACTTCGCGAGCACATTGACCAAATTTTCAATCATTAATACAGTATCATCATCAGCCATAACGTACCATCTAACAGTACTAGAGTCATGTTCTTCCATGAACGTCTCCTCAATCACTCTCACCATTCTAATCGCGAATGGCATCCCATGTTTGTTGTAAGGCATGTATCGCGAATTGTCACTAGAAATTCTATAAGGGGGAGATGAATTAGGCCATGGTAAGTGTTCATCATTTGGGGTTCTATCCAAGAAAAGATAACCCTTAGTTATATTTGGTTTCCACCAAGAATTTATGTAACATTTTTTTTCACCCCATGTGTTTGATGAGGCTGCAATTCCAAAAATTAAATGGCTAATATTGGTTTTAATATAATTTGAATTATTAAAATAATATTGTTTTGATGATTTGATGATGTTTTTTGTGGGGGAAAATTGTAATAGGGATGTTGATGATGACAAGAAAAAGTATATAAGATATAGAATTAGGGTTAAGAAGACTAGGGTTTTGCATAAAATTCCATTCAAGAACAAGTTTTTGGACAAAGTTTTTGGTTTAATATTTAGGATAATGGCATTATTAGTAGTACTTTTTTCTAATGACATTTTTCCTAGCTAGGAAAATTTTGAGTTTTTGTTGAAAATGAAAGAACACAACTATGATATATATAACATAATATATGTAAATTTTAGTTGGTAGTTATTATAATAATTGTTACATGCCTTCACTCCTTCTCTCAATTTGAAAAGATTTTTTAGTTACTTTTTATAATGATCTGATATAAAAAGTATGATACATCGATATAAGATATTTTCTTTTTTCACATGTTAGGACTCCCTTGTGGTGCATATATAATATGTCATGTAATTGAAAGGCAAATTAATGTGATCATTGATTAAGTAATAACTTAACTTAAGTTTCTTGCTTTGTTTGGGAGCTAATTGATGATTAAATGATAAAACACAAAAAGCATGAATATATATGCAGCAACTTTTGTGTGAATCTTTTTTTAAAAAGATGAATAGTCACACCAAATTACATAAGGGTCACACAAAAAATTATACAAGGGTCACACCAAAGTTAAGGGGGTAATTAAAGTCAAATTATTTCACATAGTTAAATTTGATCACTTTTACCAAAATAACTAACTTGTCGTTATCCCAACATTATTTTGTAAAGGAATAAGAAAATTAGGGGTGTTCATGGTTGGTTTGGATCGGTTATTGGTTAAAACCAAAACTAAATCAATTTAATCGGTTTTTAAATTTCTAAAACAAAATCAAACCAAATGAAAAAATAACCGTCGGTTTTGTTGTTGTCAGTTTGGTTCGGTTTTCAGGTTTTTTGGTTTTTTTAGTTTTAAAGTAAAAAATTAAATTTGTTGAGAGTATACGCATCTCAATAGACTCAGACACTAATACATGAACAATCCACAAGAAAATTATTATGGAATCAATTAAGCAATACTAGAGTTATTATTACACGACTAAAGTGATTCAATTAAGAGAAAATGTGACTATCTAATGTGATGTAGGGTAGGTAAAGATTAGTGATAGATTTTGATGGACTTAGTCTTAGGATTTTAATAGTTAGGCTTGAGAAAATGATAAAGTTAAGACTTAAGTAAATTAAAATTTAACAAAATATTTATATTTTATTTATGAATAATATATAAATAAATATAATATATATATATATA